>VIYQ01003796.1:0-10465 GCA_009928355.1 Chlorella sp. CH2018 | reverse complement strand
TGCGGGTGAAGCGCGTGCACGGGGGAAGAAGCAAATCTTGGGCAGTGGGTGCACCTGCGCCACGAATTCACACGCTGCTGCACCCCTCCAAACCCACCCACCCTGCTGCTCACCCTCCCCTCCCCACAGGTGCGCAAGGCATTCCGCGCCGATGTGGCAGCAGGCAAGACGCTGGTGGTGGCGGATTATGGGCAGCTGGAGCTGCGCATCCTGGCCCACATGGCCGGCTGCAAGTCCATGATCACGGCGTTTGAGGCGGGTGAGTTGCGGAGCTGGGCAGGCAGGGTGGAGCTGTGCCCTTGCAGCTGAGGCAGGATCTGGCCAAGGGTGGAGGCATGCTTTTAGCAGGCATGTGCACTACATGCCCGATCCCCCGCGTGCTTGTGCCACATTGCCCTCCCCACATGCCACTACCCACGCCCACTCTATCCCAGGCGGCGACTTCCACTCGCGTACCGCGCTGGGCATGTACGACCACATCAAGGAGGCCATCGACGAGGGTGGGCATCTGGGCTGGATGGGGGCTTGCAGTTGGATGGCCGGCCAAGGTGCAGCAAGCGGTGCAGCATGCTCAGCATGGTGGCATGCTCCTGCCAGCCAGCCAGCCCTGCCCCAACTCTGAACTCCTTCCTTGCCACCCTGCCCTGTTACACCTTTCCCCGCAGGCCAGTGCCTGCTGGAGTGGGAGGGAGAGGGCGAGCCGCCGCTGCCGCTGCTCAAGGACATGTTTGCCAGCGAGCGGCGCAAGGCCAAGGTGGGTGGGCAGGGGGCTGGGGGCCCAAGAGGTTAGGCAAACGTACTGGTTGTGAATGGACCGGGTTGCACAGCCATTGGCTGTGGTCTTTGACAGCGTTGGCCATGCTACTGCATGCGCACCTGCACGCGTGCGCCAACAGCCCCACAATCAGGTAGGGCCCCAGCCCCCGCCAGTGGCTGGGTGACCCGTTCACCCGTGGGCAGAGCGAGCCGCTGTGGAACGAGACCCGAACGCCCCCCACATGGGCACTAGGGACGCATGGCCCCAGCACATGTCCTCCTTATCCACCTCATGCCTGCTGCCTTCGCGGCTCCGACTAACACATTTTCTGCTGCTTCCCAGCATCGTGCTGCCCTTGGGCACCCTCTCACCTCACCCTGCCCCGCCCCTGTTCTCACTCGTTGCCCCCTGCTCACCCATCCACCCTGCCTCACCAGGTGCTCAACTTCTCCATCGCCTATGGCAAGACGGCGCACGGCCTGAGCAAGGACTGGAAGACCTCGCTCAAGGAGGCGGAGGAGACGGTGGAGCGATGGTATGCCGACCGGCCAGAGGTGAGGGGGAAGGGAGCGGGGGCAGGGCGGCAGAGTGGGGTAGGCTGGGTTGGCATGGGTCAGAGTGGCTGCGTGGGCAGGCAAGTGTGGGCTGGCAGCGTGGTTAGGCAAGTGCGAGCCTGCAGGACGGGGATCGCTGGGCATCGCCGCTCAGCTGGCGCACCTGGCTGGCTGCAGGTGAAGAAGTGGCAGAAGGAGCAGCGGGAGAAGGCGGTCAACAAGGGCTACGTGACGACCATCCTGGGCCGCCAGCGGCAGCTGCCGGATGCCAAGCACGGCAGCAAGGCGGCGCAGGGGCACGCGCTGCGGGCCGCCATCAACACGCCCATCCAGGGCAGCGCAGCCGACATTGCCACCGCCGCCATGCTGCGCATCGATGCCGACGAGGCGCTGCGAGACATGGGCTGGCGCCTGCTGCTGCAGGTGGGTGTGCTGGTGGTGTGGGTTGAGGGGTTGTTGGAAGTGCTCGGGGCTTCATGTGTTGGTGCAGCTGCCTGGTGTGTGGGTGCAGGTGTACTGGAGCAGGCTGGGCTGGCGCAGGCAGGGTTGCAGGCGGGCTGTTTCGCTGACCAGTTCTCCCATTCATCTACCCTCTGCCGCAGGTGCACGATGAGGTCATCCTGGAGGGCCCCAAGGAAACGGCGGAGCAGGTGCGTGCTGCACATGGCAAACGCCTGCCGCCAAGCACAGCCTGCTGAACACAACCTGCACCCCACCCCGCCTTCTGCCCCGCCCACTGCATGGCCCTGCTGCCCTGCCTCCTCCTCCCCCTGCCTCAGGCGCGCGAGCGTGTGGTGGCGTGCATGCGCAGCCCCTTCACGGGCCTCAGCCCCAAGCCGCTGCTGGTTGACCTGGTGGTGGACGCCAAGTATGCAGACACCTGGTACGAGGCAAAGTAGAGCGCCCATGAGAGCTGCCTGGACCACCAACCAGCACAGTTGAGTGGCGGAGCCACCAGTGCCGCCACAAGAGTCTCACCTTGCCTGCATTGCGTTGAGTGCATCATGCCAGCGCACCATTCGCTGTTCTCCACCCCCCCCCTCTCTCACTCTCACTCTCCACTGGCTCGTCCTCACATCTTACTCATCTATCCTTATGTCCATTCAGCAGCGCATCAGCCAGTCTGTAAAATAGTTGTGCCACAAGCTGAGCCCCCGCTGTGGACCTGCTTACGCTCGAGTGTAGCTGTATACCAGCTGCGCTTGCCCAGCCGTGCATGCACTGGTGCGCCAGGGTTAGCTGTGGCAGTCAGCCGTGGGAACAGCCGCCGCGGCTGCTCAGTGGCAGCCACACATTGATGTTGAGTGGCACACACCCTAAGGTACAAGGCGTGGCCTGCTTGCTGCAAATCGACCTCAGATGGGCATGCATGGCGGCGGCACCTGTGGCGGCGGGAAGGGCGGTGCCATTGCGGGTTGACCGGAGCCCGTGGGCGCGGGCCTGATATGCTGCAGCAATGGTTGTGGTACTCGATTGCACCCCGTTAAGGCCAGTAAACCAAAGGCAACGCGTGCATTGCGCATGCACAGACGCGATGCGGTCTACTAGGGCCTCCCCCTAGCTTTGCAGCCCCGCTGATGTCATTGGTCTACATATGCCGCCAATCCCCGCTCACTGGAGGCAGGCTCGAGCTCGCGCAAAGTGCTAGACCTGGCTGCTTCCCGCACTTCTGAATTCACGTTTGAACGGTGTGTAGCAGTGTGTAGGGCGTGCCGGGAACGGCGGCGGGAACGTTCAGGGGCTGGCATGCCACCGCCGGCGCCGGCGCCGTGCGGCGCCGCACACCTGCGCCCACCTGAGAACGACTGGAAGCCGCCTGCAGAATGGCGGCGTCTGCTGGCAGCGGAGTGAAGCTGATAGCTATAGCATCTTCTCTGGTGTTCCTGAGCCTGGCAGCCCGCGCAGCGGTAGACAACACATCTTCTGCCCAGGTGAGCGGCAGCATGGATGTCGCATGCCTGGCTCTCTGCTGATGAGCTGCGGCGCCGCCTATTCAGCGGGCGCTGTTGCAGGATTCAGTGCGCGGCTGGCCGCCACGACTGATGGTGCTGCGGCGGATCAGGGGGAGCGCTGTACCCTGCTGATGCTCAATGACCTACCGCTGTCTTGCCGCTTTGCAGGCCAGCGACACCTCCCTGCCTGCTGGCCGCGTCTTGATCAGTTGGTGGGCAAACCGATACTGGCCTCAGCATTGCATGTACTATGACGCCGCAACACAACAGTTCCTCGACGACACAATGATCCTATGGGGTAAGCGCTGCAAGCGCCAACTTGGCCTCATGGCTGCGCATATGACCATTAGTGTTGGCCATGCACTGCGGTTGGGCGAATCCCCAATGTCTCAGCTCGATGCAGGCAGCTCCATCGTCAATGACTGGCCCCCCGAGGCCGATATCGAAGTGAGGCTGCAGCCACATGGGCCATCTCCAGCACCAATCCTTGCCTTCTGGGGGCAAGCACCCCACGTGCTCTGCCCTGAGCAACGCTGATCGCCATCCATGCGTGCCTCCACGTGCAGAAAGCCGGCGCACGACTATGTGGCGACAACACAACGGATGCAGTGCTTGCACTGGAAGAGGCTTTGGACGCCGGCGGCGAGGTCGCTAGAACTGCTGCCGCTGTGCCGTTTTTCTCTACTCGCTGCCCCGCCCTGGCCACGTTTAAATCTGCGGTCCAAGCACTCGGCCAGCATACCAACAGCACAGAGGTGCTGAGGCGAGTCCTTGCATACCTGGTCATTATGCACCTGCTGATGCACCACGCATCCATGTTCCCACTGGACATCTCTTTGCGCAACTGCTGCAGGAGGGTTCAGGCCCTCGTGACTGCCTACGAGGGCCTTGGTTTGGGCGTGTGTTTCACCCTGGTCGTCAAGGACAGCACCACCGGCCAGGTGTTGGCCACTCGGCAAGTGCACTCGGCAGAGGCGGGCACAGGCATCCCGCTCCCTTGCTGGGAGGGAGTCAGGGATGCAGTGGAGCAATGCGACACAGTGCCAGAGGACTGTTGCGGTGCCCTGGACGGCCTCAACTACACGTGCTTGGGCCAGCTGGCCGAGTACATCAGGAGCTACAACAACTCGAAGTACACTGAGCACCTGTGAGTGCAGCAGGTGTCGCTGCTTGGTGTCGCTGAGATTGCAGGGACGGCAGCCTAACTTGGCATGGGCGTGGCAGCTGCCGCACCGATTCTCAAGGCCCCCACAGCACAGCTTGGCAAGCCCTTTTTGGTGACTTTGCAGGCAGCAAGTACTGCAGTCGTGCCAGTTGTCCTACCCTGCGCCGCTGCCTGCTGAGACCACGTTCCGATCCAAATATGTTGTCGGTGGGTGGCGCACATGCCTGCCTGCCTGCATTGAGCTGGCCCCATCTGCAATGACTCGAGCAGGGAGTGCCTGTCACCAACTGCACGATGTAGACAATGATTGGCCGGTGCAATGCTACATTTTGGAGCCAGGGGCAGGGAATTGGACGCAGGATGCAACACAAACGCTCTGGGGTGAGCACAGAGGCTTGGGCACGTGTTGGAAGGCAAGCACAGTTTAGTGGGCTTGCTGTAACCTTTGCGTCAGCTTGTAGCTGTGGTTGATGCCCTCATACTTGTGCTGCCCTTCGTCCTTGCTATGGGTGTGCTTCTCCCATCGCCGACGTAGTACACACCCTGAAGTGCACACCTCCGCCCCCACCCTGCTTTGCCTCCCACCTGCACGAGTCAAGGCCCATCTGGATCTCACCAGCCCCCCAGAGCCTCCGTGGAAAGCATGATCAGCCAGCTCTGCGGCGACAATGCAACCCGTGCTGCCCAGGCCTTCCTTGGCGCGCTTGACGGCGGCTATGACACTGCTGCGGCAGCGCTGCAAGCGGTGATGGAGGGAGCAATTCACCCCAGCCCGCCGCGCTGCCGCAGCCGCGTCACTGCAGCGCTGGTAGCATTCCTCGACTCAAAAGAGTTTCATAACACCAGCAATACGCTGAGGTACGGCTGGACGCTGCCTCCCAGTGGCCTGCAAGTTGTTGCGAACGTCACTAACGCTGCCCCTGCCCAGTGCGCCTGCCTCCCCCTGCCGCAGGTATGCTGCCGCCTTTGCGGATGCGGCCGATGCCATCGGCATGCCCGCATGCATGACCATTGCAATCACAAACCTGGGCTCTCAACAGCCGCTTTCAAGCAGCGCCTACAAGTTTCACACCCGTGGCCGGGGCAACACCAGCGCCGTCACCTCCTCCTGTGCCGACGATTTGTACCGTACGGTGGACACGTGCGCCAACCAGGGCACTTCCGACATCATCTCATCGGATAGCCCCTGTTGCGCGCTGATCCACGGCCTGCCCGACGACTGCACTGACCAGATGCGGGCCTATTTGGCACCCTTTGCAGCCAACACGCCACCCTTACACACCAGCTTGTGAGAGTGCGGGTGCCGCTTGTGGGCTGGTTTGCAGTCGCGGCGCCGCAGACCTGCCCTGGGAGCCCCAGAATGCCGTACACTGCACGTGCATGAGCTGCCCTAAACAACCCATCCTGCTGTTTGGTGTGTGTGGCGTGCTACAGGGCCACCGCATCCGAAAACTGCAAAGTGCAGCTCACTGACACCCCTATTCCGGTGGCGACGCCTGCGCCTGAGACAGCAAACGAAACTGCACCAGCAGGCACTGCTGAGGCGTCGCACAGCTCTTCGGCACCGATAGGGGCCATTGTTGGCGGCGTAGTGGGAGGACTAGGTGGGGCCGGGGTGCTGTTGGAGGGACGCTTTGGCATGGTGGACTGCTGCAACTGCCGCTCATGCATCCCCACCGCCACATCCCTGTTCTCCCCATTCTCGCCTCCCTGCGCAGCTGTCTTGTGCCTGCTGGTCGGCTCCGTCCACTGGTTGCGCGTGCGGCGCAAGCGCAAGTCTGCTTCTGTGCAGCCTCTGGAGGTCAGCAAGCTGGTGCCACGTCAGCCAGCACTAGGCAGTGTCGACGTCTTGCCGCCACCGACAGGCTCCCTGAGTGGCACCGAATCCCTGTCCCACGACCTAACTGCCAGCTACATCACTACTCTTGGTGGCGCCGGCGGGGTTGCTTATGCTGGGCAGTTGGCACCCAGGCAAGCGGCAGCTGCCTGGCGTCTCTTGCCGCTTTGGCGATGAGCAATCCGCGCTGCATAGGGGTGTGTTTCCTGCACCTTGTGCCCCCTCACCTGCCCCAACCTGGCCCTTCCACTGCCCCCAGCTCGCCTTCCCGAGGTGACCCCCTTCTGGCATGGGTCTCCTCTCAGCTGCTCACCCAGGGCTCAGGGGGCAGTGCACCTGCTGGATCCCGCCCCAGCAGCAGCACGCCGCCACCCTCCAGCCCCAGAAGTGGTGGGCAGCCACCCGCCGGCCCCAGCGGCGCCAGCGAGCACCTGGCTGCAGCCATGGAGCTGTGGCAGGTGCAGTGGAGGGACGTCAAGATCGACCGCCTGCTGGGGCGGGGCTCCTTTGGCAATGTGAGGAAAACACAACCATTCACGCATGGGCCCCAGAGGATGTGCGGTTCGCAGCTGGGAGTTGCTTTGCCATCTCACCACCGCCGCACCACCAGTTCCTGCAACCGGCCCACCTGCCACCGCCAGCAAATGCATGCCCCCAGGTTTACCTGGGCACCTGGCGCGAGACGCTGGTGGCTGTTAAGATCTTGGTCCAGCCAGGCGAGCGGGCAGCGTGGGCAGGGTGGTGACGGAGCTGAGGCTGGTGGGAGGCAGGTGGCGTGCATGCAAGGGCGTGGGGGGCAGCCGCCCTGACATGCCTGGTAGCATCGGCAACATGGCAGGCATCCATCCCCCCTCCACCAGCATCCAACCAACTGCAGGCTATGTGGCCGAGGCGGAACAGGGGCTGGAGCTGCCTCCCGTCATCATGCACAACTTGCAAAAGGTGCCGCCCGCCAGCTTGTTGCAGCTGCCTCCACTGCCTGCCATCCAACCGGCAAGGCCCGATGGCTGGGCGCCGCTGCCAGTGCTGCCGCCGCCGCTGCTGCTACACTGTACTTCTGCATGATTTTCCACTTCCCAGCCCAGCGTTCAACATTACTGCAACCACTGGCGAAATCAACCTGCAGGAGGCAGGGGTCATGTTCCGCATGCGCCACCCCTGCCTCGTCTCGCTCATCGGGCTGTGCCACCTGCCGCCCTGCCTCCTGACGGGTAGGCCACCAAAGCCGATGGCCAAAGCCGCTTCCTGAATGCCTGTCCAACCTACTTTAGGCTGCCTAGCCGCCTGTGCCCTAGCTGCCCTCTGCCTGGCTGCGCTCTGCTGCCTTGCACCGGCGCTGAGGGGGTGCTGGCGGGGTGCGGTCTGGCTGCAATCATTGCTTTCATCAGTGCTGTTGCTGCGCCTGCAGAATATTGCGAGAAGGGCAGCCTGTATGAGCTGCTGTACAACGCTAGGCGCGACCCCCGTCATGCTGCCCAGCTGACATGGCGCCGCCGCCTCGGGATGGTGAGCCCCCCTCCCCCCTTCCGCATGGCCCGCTGTGTGTGAGCATCCTGGGACTTGCTTGGCAGCGTGCCGAGCGAGCGACCGCTCATGCACAGGCATGCTCCGCGGCGCAGCTGTTGCCACCTGCCGGCTTGCCCGCACCCGCCTGCCCTGCCCTCCACCTGGCGCGGTTTGGCTTCTGCTGTGTGCAGCTGCTGGATGCGGCGGTGGGCATGTTGTACCTGCATGGGATGGTGCCCCCCATCATTCACTGCGACCTCAAGAGCCCAAACATCCTGGTGCGCTGTGGAACGCAGTGGGAGAGGACTGGGTGGTAACCAGCTGTTACATCCCATCCAGCTTTTTCAGAAATGTTTTTGCTGGCTCGACATGAAGTTGTTTTGGGCTCTGGGCAGTATCAGAGGCAGGGTATGGTGCCAGCGGGATGAATCAAGCAAGCAGGGTGAAGTAAGCCATGTGAGGTGAGGCTCTGCCGGAACCCCCCTACTGTGCGTTGCAGGTAGATGGCGCCTGGCGGGCCAAGGTGGCTGACTTCAACCTCAGCCGGCTGTTGACCCAGAATGTACAGGAGGGCGACAGTGCGCTGGTGCTTACGGGCAGCCAGGCAGCAGTGGGCTCATTGCGTGCTGCGACGGCAGGAGGAGCCACGCTCACCAGCATTGTCAGCACTGTTGGCGGGGGTGGCCTGCAGAACCCTCTGTGGCTGGTGAGCTGGCATGCTGCAGCGCCCGCCTGGCCAGCGAGCAAGCTGATAGTGCCCACATGCGCTATACACCGTCATGCTGCTCACAGGTGCAGTCTCCAGCTCCTTCCTGGCTGTCTCCGATGCCCCACCCTGTGCCCTGGCCGCAGGCCCCCGAGGTGCTGGCTGGCCACGGCGTGAGCACAGCTAGTGATTGTTTTAGCTTTGGAACGGTCATGTGGGAAGTGCTGACCTGGCGCTTGCCCTGGGCCGGCGTGTCTCCCTTTGCGGTACGCTGCTGCCAGGCGCTGGAGGCGTGGCTGGGGGCTTGCAGATGCACGGCAGTGGTTCATTGGATCGGTGCTGGCACGCATACTGTGCCCCTGGCCAAACCGGGCAATGGTTGCCTGTTGCCTGGCCGCCAAGTTGCCGAGCTCAGCGTCTACATTTTTCACCAATGCCCAGCGTTTTGATGACATCGCCCCGCAGGTGGCTCAAACCGTCATCCAGGGCGGCCGGCTGGAGGTGCCCGCTCGCTTGGCGCTGCCGGGCCCCGACACGCCATCGTTTGTGGGACTGGACGGCTACTGCGAGCTCATGCGGTGGGTGGTCTGGTCCAGCAGGGGAGATGGGGCAGGCCTGCCCGGGCTGGGTGGTCCTTTGTGCAAGGCCTGGCCCACTCACAGGGGCTGGCGCTTCTCCATCGCCACAGCATGTGGCAATGTGCCTCTCTTCCTTCTTCCTTGATCGGCAGGGAGTGCTGGACGGCAGACCCTGCCCAGCGGCCACCTTTCACTGCCATCGTGCCGCGCCTGCGAGCCCTGATGGCCTCAGCACCGGGCGAGTGATACCGCCCCATGAAAGCCGCTTGGGGGTGCACAAGATTCATGTGGCCCTGCCGCCTGCAGCGGAAGAGGGCCGGGATGCCGCATGCCTGGCCATCCTGCGGGGCTGCTGCGCCAGCAGCGGCAGCAGCTGGCGGCGCACCGCCACTGGTGAGTTTGCCTTTAAATTTGTTTATTTAGTAATCGAACTCACAGGTGTTCCACCCCAGCAGACCGAGGCTAAGCTCAACATCTCACAATGTTTGACAATGAAAGGCAGACAGCAAATCTCCTCAGACCAACTTGGAGTGAACATGCACATACATTCAATGATCAGCATACACTGCTCAAGGGTCAGCTAGCGGGCACGCGCAGGCCCTGGGTGCCCTGCGACAGCAGGCGCTGGCTCAGGCGGCGCGCCAGCAGGGAGCTGCGGCTGCTTTGGGCCGTGAGTTTGGGCTTGGCCACCGCAGCAGGGCTGGCGCCGTTGCCCTCCATCTCCTCCTCCTCCGCCAGGCTGGGCAGGGTGAGTGAGCCCAGCTGCTGCAGCAGCGCGTCGCTGGCGGCACCAAACGAGGCCGAGGCCGCCGAGGCCAGGGCTTCCATGTTCGTCACCACCACATCGGAGGGCACCCAGACCAGCAGGTCGGCGGGGCGCTTGATGCCCCAGCGCTGCGGCGCGCCGCTCTTTGCGATGTCGGGGCCCTCCAGGCGCCCGTTGACCAGGTACGACTTCCCAATCTTCTCCTGGCCCCATGTGAGCACCCTGCACCCACGGAGCGGACGAAATACGGGCAGCAGAGTGAGCGGCCGTAAGCCTGTGGGCGTTTGTCTGTGCCGCGCTGAGCCTGGACACCGTGCTTGCAGGGCGGGGGCGGCTTGGGGAGGCCAGTGGGCGCAGCATGCCCCGCCAGGCGTGCTGGCAGCAGAACCAGCTGCTCCCGCTCTGGTGCCCCCAGCTGGTGCACTCACTTGTCGATGGTGGGAGTGGGCACCTTGCAGATCTCGGCGATGCCGCGGAAGGCGCACAGCCCATACGGCAGGTCTGCAGCATGGCGGGTGCTGGTGGGTAGGCTGGAGACAGTCTGGTGCAGCGGAGGGGCGTGTGCCTGGAGCTGGCGGGCCCCACTGCAGAGGGAGGCACGTTTCAAGCTGGCGGGACCCAGCCCAGCCCAGCCCAGCCCAGCC
>VIYQ01003788.1:0-16580 GCA_009928355.1 Chlorella sp. CH2018 | reverse complement strand
GCCCACCCCGACCCGCTGCCAGCCCCCTTCCTTGCCGATTCTTTTGGAATCCTTCGTTGCCGTGCCCTGCGGCACACCCTTACTGTGGGCGGCCATTGTACGCCCGCGAGGGCAGTGGGCCGGAGCATCCACTGCCACACCGCGCTGACCCGCCTCGTTTCTCTCGTGTAGTCCTCGCCTCGCCCTCCTGACCAAACCTCGCCCTACAATGTTACCCACCCGCTGTGTGCCCGCGCCTGCTGTGCCGCCCGCCCGCCTGTACCTGCTTGCCTCTTTTTTTCTCTGCCTCTCTTTGCTTCGCACCCAGGGCGCATCAGCCCTGCGGCCCCCACGTCAGCATGTGTGTAAACTGTGAGCCAACAGTCGCAGCGCAGGTGTGGAGGAGACAGGCAGTCTCTCAGAGCAAGGGCAGAGGCAACACGTGTCACAGCTTGCGCACAGGGAGTGTCAAAGGTGTGTGCAGAGCTGGGAGGCTGTGCAGAGCAGCTGCCTGCGCAACGAAAAAATGTACCAGGCAACTGAGCCTGCGGACTGAGTGCATGACACGCAAAGCGTGGGTTGTTGCATCGCGTGTGTCTGGCGCAAAGGGTGAGGCAACCAGCGCCGCCGCATCAGTCGATGGCATAAGCTGTGGCTGCAGCAGCCGCGGGCCCTGCACGGCTCCACCACTTGCCCAGCGTGGCCGCAAACTGGTCGGCAGCAGGCCCAGCACGCAGCATGCCCGCGCCGCGCAGCTGCCTGCAACCCAGGGGGAGCGGTGGACAACGGGGGGCAACGGTCGAATTGCAGCTGCTGCCAACGCCCCTGCGCCACACAGCCTTTCCCAGCCTTTCTCAGCCTTTGCAACATGTGAGGCGCTGCTCACACAGTGGCGCTGCTCTGCTGTGCTCACCCCAGTGTGAAGACGCGCGGCTGGCGGCCGCCACGTGGGTCCGGCAGATGCAGCTGTAGCTGCTGCTCCGTCAGCTCCTCGGCTGTGGGCTGCACCAAAAAACATAAAATGGATAAAGGGGGCAGTCACAGACGCATGTGGCGTGAGGGTCGGCATGCGGCGGCGGCAGCTGCCTGTCGCGGCGGCGAGCGGAGGACACGTGGCACAGCATGGCATGGGCAGCAGCAATGCCAGCGGCAGCAGCAGCAGCAGCAGCAGCGCTGACGCTCTCCCAGACAGGCACGGCCTGCCACCATCCAGTGCTACAGCCAAACAAACGCATGCATCAAAAATGCATGCACGCGGCTCACCATGCGGGGCGGGCAGGTGGGCTGGCCGCTGGCCGGGTCCACCAGATGCTCGGCTCCCAGCCCCTCCAGCGCCCCGGGCAGCTCCGAAATGGCAACCATGCCGGGCTGTGGCAGGGCAGGGGGAGCAGGGCGGCGGCAGGGTGGGTGTCAGGATGGGCATGCACAGCGGGAGGGAGAGCAGCTACCAGGGCGCGGCAGCCATCGCCCGGCAGCCCTGCCACCAGTTCAGCCTCGACTGCAAATGTTTGGCTCGCATTGGTTGCAACTGCGCCTGGCTGGCTTGCTAGGGCAGCATTGGCGCAGCACACGCTGTGTTCACTCAGCCACTGCCTGCTTGCCGCCCGCACCTGCTCCAGCGCGCCCTGCACCCGCGCCAGCGGCACCCAGCACTTGTTTTTGGGACACAGCAGGTCGGAGGGAGCAAAGTCGCCCTGTAGAGGAAGACGGGTGGCAAGAGCAGGAGGGCTTTGGTTGGCAGGTGCAGGGTTGGGGCGGACATGACAGGCAGCCATGCAAGTGCAGCCGTGCACGCAGCGCATCACAGCACAGCGTGCCGAGCCCTTGCCAGGTCAGCAGTGGTGGCATAAACAGCACAGCAGGCAGCTCCCCCCCTTGTATCGCATGCAGCGCTGCCCGCAAGTTTGTGAATGTAGAAGCCCAGCAGGCAAAGCGGCTGCCAGCCAGCACAGCACAGCGCAGGCGGTCTCGAGAGGCCAGCCCACGCCTCACCTTGTAGCGCATGCGGTGGCAGTTGTGGATGTAAAAACCCAGGTAGTAGTAGCGCAGGCTGGGGCAGTGCTGCGCCTGCTCGCGCCGCACCCACTCGATCTCTGCCAGGCTGGTCAGCTTGCCCAGGGACAGCGGGCCCAGGTCTGCGGAAGGTGGGTGCTACGTGGTATCAAAGTCAGAAGTGCAACGGAGCAAGCGCAAGGGCAGCCAGGCTGGTCAGCTTGCCCCGGGACAGGGGGCGGATGGAGTGGGGATGACACACAGCAAATGGGCATGCAGAGATGCAGGCAGTCTGGCCAGGCTACCCAGGGAGCGGGAGCAACCTGTTTCTGGACAAAAAGGCAGCTGCAAGCAGATCCGTTCCACAGCTCACCCGGGTCCCACGAGAGGTACTTGGAGGAGGTTTGTTTTACAAAAAATAAACAGCTCACCCGGGTCCGAGATAGTACAAAAACTAAACAGCTCACCCGGGTCCCAGAAGAGGTACTTGGAGGAGAGGCAGCGTGGCAGCACATCCACCACACCCACCGCCACCAGCACGCCTGCAGGGCGCGGGAGAGAGGCAGCTGCAACGCTCAAAATAAAACACACCAACCGGCAGGCCAGACGGCAGGTGGCTATGGGTCCCTGTCGTCCCGAAGCAAGGCATCTGCAGCGGCCGGCAGATCGAATAGAAACAACCACTCCCTCACCATCCAGCCAATATTGCTGGTGGAAGGAGCCGAATCCGGTGGAGGGGCAGCCGCCTGCTTGGCATGGGATGGGGGGCAGGCTGGGCGACAGTGAGCAAGGGTTGAGGCATGCCAGCTGCAGCAGCAGCGGACCAAGTGTGAAGCAGCGCACACGCACAGGTTTGGCAGCCACAGCAGCGGTTGTCGGTGTGCTGGTGACAGACAGCCACAGCAGCGGTTGCCTCTCACCCTGCGGGAACTGGTCGGGCCCCTCGTGCACAAGCGGGCTGTCGATCAGAAAGTTGCGGAAGGACGACTGGGTGACCTCCCCTGGCTTGTCGCCGTGGTGCACCACCTGCGCATTGCAGGCAGCAGCAGCAGGCAAGCAATGATGAGCATTGTGGGCGTGAGCTGCAGGCAGGCGATGATAAGCATGTGGCAGGCATGTGCAACAGGCAAGCGATGGTAAGCATGTGGCTGGCGTGAGCAGCAGGCAAGCGATGGTAAGCATCGCCCGACCGTGATGACGGATTGGCACCAACCAGCATGCAACCAGGTGTGCCAGACAGAGCAGCATGCGCCAGCCCTGCACCTACCTGGTACTTCTTGAACAGCCGGAATTCGGTTTGCACCAGCGAGGGGTCGGAGCTGGGCAGCGTGCGCAGCTCAAAGTGGCGAGGCACGCCCCGGGGGATGCCCCCCTGCTGCTGCGCCTCCTGCTGCGCCTGCTGGGCCTGCTGCGCCTCCTGTTGCTGCTTCGCCTGCTGCGCCTGCTGCTGCTGCTGCTGCTCCTGCCCAGAGCCTGCCGCACGCGCCACCGCTGCTGCTGCTGCCGCCGCCGCTGCTGCTGCTCCATTAGCTGTGCTGCTCGGCCCAGGCACACCGAGCGAGAAGTTAAGGTGTCCTTTAGCAACCTCTGCTGCAGCGGCAGCTTCCGGCGGCAGATGCTGTATCAGGAGTGCAGCAACCGCGTCCGCACCAGTCGCCATGATGGCGCCATTGCTTGCTGCAGGTGAGGCCTTGGCAGCCGCCGCTGCCACTGCCAAAGGGAAGGCGGAAGTGAGGGTAACACCGGGTGGCAGCTGCTTGCGCTGGCGTGCGCTGGGCTGCTGCACTTTGGGTGCCGCGTATGCTGCCGCTGGCAGCTTCCCAGCCGCTACCGCCTGCTGCAGCGCCGCCGCCAGTTGGGCAGCCAGTGCACCGGCAAGTGTGTCGCCCGCTGCTGCTGACGTTGCGCCTGCTGCTGACGCGGCTGCTGCTGCTGCTGGCTGCAGTGCTAACCCTGCCTGCTGCTGCTGCGCTGGCCGCTCTCGCGGCGAGTCCATAGCCATGGCCGCGCTGCCCAGCGCCTGCTGCAAGTGCCTGCTGAGCTGTGCGGCAGGGGAGGCGCCCCTTGCCTCCCCCCCCTGTGTTCGATCCGCCGCATGCCGGTGCCGCTTGCCGCCACCTTCCACACCATTTGCCTGCAGCAGTGCGTCTGCTGCAGCGGCGGGCTGCTGTCCCACAGAGGGGCCCTGCGGTTCCAGCTCCTCGTGCAACCGCTTGGGGCTGCCGCCGGCTACGACATCATCGCTCCTGCCGGTTGCCGCCCACTCGTGCTGCTGGTGCTCGTCGCTGCTGTGGCCACCCTGCTGCGGCGGCCGCTGCTGCTGCTGCTGCTGCTGCTGCTGCTGCTGCTCAGCGTGCTGCTGCGTGCGCAGCGGCGCGCCGTCCAGGTAGGCCTGCCAGCGCCGCTGCACGCGGCGCTGCGGAATGCCACGGGGGAAAAGCGTGGGCCACGAGTTGGATGGGCAGCTTGAAGGGAGCGGCAGCGGCAGGAGCGATGGGTGCAGAGCACGGCGGCGGCAGCAGAACACGGCAGCAGCAGCAGCAGCAGCAGCAGCAGCAGCGGCGGCGGCGGCGCCAGGCCTTATGCAGGCCAGAGGCACGCCCGCGGCATCAGCCACCCCACCTGGCCCTCAACGTACCTGGTCCTTGCTGGGCTGGAACTTGGTGACGTCCAGGCGGATGGTCAGCAGCTGGCAGCAGGAGCACTCGTGCAGCGGGTAGTAGACCCAGCGCCCGCTGCGGCGCCAGCCCCTGCGGCGGGGAGGGCGGGCGCTTGGGTGGTTGCGTGGGTGGGATGCAAGAGCGATGCAAGAGCCGCGGCCGCAGGGAGCACGCCCTCAGGCGCACAAGGGCGAGCTCGTCCAAGCAGCAGGCAGCTGGCCACGGAAGTTGGTTGAGCCATCACTGCGCCGCAAGCTCAAAGGAACGTGAGCAGAACCGCATGCCCACCTGTCCAGCAGCTGCTGATACGCCTCCACACTCAGCCGCTCAGCCATCATGCCGTGACTCACGCTGCAGAGGCAGGCAGAAGTGCCGGGCAGCGGGAGGCAGGTCGCGCACACAGACTCCCATGGCTTGGTGTGCCGGCTAGAGCGAGTGGAAGAGGCTGTCAGAGGGAAGCAGCAGCCTGCCAGCATGGCCTGCCAGGCAGCGGGATGCCCCGATGCCCCGCTGCAACTCGCCCCCGCTCGCCTGCCCTTGGCACCGCCGCTCTTGCGTGTGCCGCAGTAGCCGCATGTGGAGGCATGCTCGCCATAGTCGGTGACGACTGAAACCAGGGGAGTGCCCTGGCCTGCCATGGCCCCGGCCTGTGAGAGTGCGGCAAGGCAGCAGGAGCTGGCCATCAGTGGCAGCGCCGGCAGCGTCGGCAGGCGTCGGCAGGCGTCGGCAGGCGGCGGCAGCAGCGGTGAAGGTAGCAGCAGCCTCTCAGCGGCCTTCAGTCGGCTTGGAGCATTGTGAATGGCGTGTGAGCGTGGTTCACAGCCAGCGGCAGCGCACCTGGAGGCCAGCAGAGGAGGAGAGCCCCTGCCGACCGCCGTGGGAGCAGCCAGCGCGCGATCGTGAGTGACCAAAGCTGCAGGCACAATGCGATCACCCGGCGGGCCGGTTGGGGCCCCAAGCGGCCCCTCTGCCAGCGTGTGCATTGGCGGGCATCCGAGCCCCGGGCGATCCGAGGCCTCCCGGGCCCTCTGGCCGCATGCCACGATAACGTGTGTTTGTCGAGCGACTGTTCAACGCCCAAAAGCCGCGCCAGGCGCCGCCCATCTTCCCGACCCGTCGCAGAGCGCACTGCAAGCGCAGCCCGGCAGTCCCCCGTGCCTTGGCAGGATCGCCGGTGCCCATTCCGCCGGTCTCTGGACCTCTGGCAGCCTAGCAGCGGGTGCTCGGAAACACAATGGCAGGGCAGAACATACAGGTCAGTGGGCCACGCCTCCAATGCCTGCGGGATCGGACGAGCGCACTGGCCGCCGCACCGCGGCTCCGCCCTGCGGGGCTCCCCGCCGCCGCCGACCCCGCCGGCTCTGCTTTTGCACGCAGGCGGAGGCGCACGCTAGAAAGCTGCTGACCACCACCAACCTGTCGGCGGTGCTGAGGCCACAGCATGTGGTGACCATCAAGGATAGCGCCAGCGTGGACCAGACGCTGCGAGTGAGCCGCTGATGCCGCCGCACAGGCCTGTGCCGCCGTGCCGCATGCTCTGCATCACGCAATGCCGCCGCACCATGCACTGCTGCCAGCTTGCTCGGCTAGGGCCCTGCGCTGCCCCTCCAAATGCTGCTGCCGCCGCTGAGCGCCACCCTGCCCTGGCACACCTTCCCATCCTGCGCTCCATCTCCCAGGTGCTTGCCGCGCACCGCATCCTGTCGGCGCCGGTGGTGGTGGGCAACGGCAGCGAGGCGGGTGCCGCAGCGGGGCAGCAAGTGGACAAGGCGCCCGAGGTGGGTGCTGGGCGCGGCTACCTTTGCTAGCAGCTGTGTGGGGGGTTGTTCGGCAACAGCAGTCGCCAGGCTGTCCCGGACGCAAGTCAAGTCTTGTTGCTTCGCGGCAGCCGGGGTCTGGTTGGATCTGCTCGTTCTGCCGGTGGTGCTGCTTCATGCAATGCCGGTTGTTTTGCTTCATGCAACATGCATTGCGCCTCTGCCTCCGCGGATCCACCCGTACTGCCTCATGCAACATGCATTTGTACTTCTGCCGCTGCGGCATCTCCTGGTGCCCACAGCTGATTGCAAGTGCTCTGGCTGGCCCTCTCTGCAGGTGTGTGGGTTCATCGACATCCGCGACCTGCTGTCCTCCTTCCTGCACGGTAAGGGCCGGCCTCAATTAACACGTGGTTGCTTGGCTTTGCCTGTTGTGATGCCATTCAACAGCATCCGGCAGCGAACCTCCTGTCCTCCTGCCTGCACGGCAAGGGCTTTGGGATTGTGCGTTGACGTTGCCGTGGTGTCCGTTCCTCACAGCTGCAGCCGTCGGTGTGGAGAAGTGAAGCCACCGCCGGTGCCAGCCGATGCCTGGCCTCAGCTGCGCTCGCTTGCCCACAGCTGGCCCTGTGACCACACTGCTGTTCACACCCTTCTGGCCTGCAGAGGTGGACCTCAAGGCGCTGGCGCACCCCAACCTTGCGCCTGCTGAGCATGCCCGCAAAACTCGTCATAGATAACTATGCAAGCGCTGCTGCTCAAATGTGCAGAGGTGGACCTCAAGGCGCTGGCTGACGCCAAGATGCTCAAGCGCATGCGCATCCTGGAGGAGCAGGTGGGTGCATGCCCTCCGCTATGCTTTTGTGGGGGAGTTCTGTCACGCTGTTGGGATGCTGACAATGGGCCACGTGCCCGCACTTTTCCTCGTGCGGCGCTTTCGCCCGCTGTGCCCGTTGTGCTGCAGCCCTCGTGCGGTTGCCCATGCTGCCGCCCACCCCCTGCCGACCGCCCGTGCCCGGCCGCTCGCTGCCCGCAGGGTGCTCGCTTTGCCGGCAAGTGCATCAAGGACCTGCGCAGCCTGGGTGAGTGACCAGAATTGCCGCCGCTTGTACTGGTTCTGCTAGCTAGCTAGTGGGTGCTGCCATTGCTGCCACCGGTTTGGACGGCAGGCCGCAAAGGCTGCCGCCGCCCAGTTGTGCGGTACCACCGCTGACGCAAAGGTGCCCCGCCACGTGCCACCAACCCGTGCAGGCAGCGACGGCTGGTTCTACCCGCAGCACGCGGCAGAGAACACGAGCCTGCGTGAAATCATCCACGACGGCTTCCTGCACCCCAAGGACTCCAAGTAAGCAGCGGTGGCTGTGCTGCTGTGCTGCACGTGGCCTGCTGTTTCAAGCCAGTACATGTGGCTGCTGTTTTTAGCCAATTTTGAGCTCGCAGCTGCCTGCACCGCAGCGACTGCAAGTGAGCGGTGCTTGAGATGCTGTGCTGAGCATGAGATGTTATGCGGTGCTTGAGATGCTGTGCTCCGCATGGCCTGCTGTATCGAGCCGCGGCTGCCTGCCTTGTGAGGTAGCAGCTGCCTGCATCGCAAGGACCCCCAAGTGAGAGCGGTGGCTCTGTTGCCATGCCCAGCAACAGCAGAGCTGCCGGGCTTCTTGCCCAGCTTGATGATAGGCACAACAAAGAAGCAACTATGCCCCTTGGATCCAACCAACCCCTCACCCCCCATCCGCCCCTCCCCACAGGCGCGTCGTGTTTGGCGGCACGCGCAGCCGCCACGTGGTGCACCGCCTCGCGCTGTTTGACTCGGCGGGCCACCTGTCCCACGTCATCTCTCAGTCTGATGTGATCAAGTGAGGGGCCTGCTGTGCTGCGCTGCGCTGCGCTGTGCTGTGCTGTGCTGTGCTGCGGGGGGTTGGGTTCCGCGTGCATGCTGTGTGGTGCTGTGCTGCACTGCACTGCACTGAAGGGGGCCCCTGAGCATCCGGGAACCGAGGGCTGTGCCCCTGCTCCTCTGCTCTTGTCCCTCACGTCCCCGCCATTTCCTCTCGCTTGCCCCGGTGCTTCGGTACTGCCCTTCTCCCTCACCTCCCTGCCCTGTTCTCTCACCTTCCCTCTCTCCCATAGGTACATCTACGACCACATGGACGACCTGGGTGAGCTGGCGGATGCCTCCATCCAGGACGTGGGCTTCATCAAGGGGTCTGTGATCTCGGTGGGTACTGGGGCTTGCTGAATCCTGGCTGGCTTGGTGGTTGCTGGCTTGGGTGCTGATTGATTGGTGGGTGCTGGCTTGGCTTGGGGTTGCTGGCTGGGTGGGTGACCGTAAGGGCTGGGTGATCATCGGGGCTGGTCGTTGGTTGTTCGGTGGGGCACGGGGCAGTGTGGCTGCTGCTGGCAGGGCCTATCCCGTGAAAGTTCTCTTGACCTCTTGAACGGTTTTCCGGATAAAGATGCACAGCGAGCCAGCCCACCGCTGCCGCACCGACCCGCATTCCGCGCTGTGCTGTGTGCCCGCAGGTGCGGCCCGAGACCCCTGCACTGGACGCCATGGTGCTCATGGAGGAGAAGAACATCAGGTGGGGGCAATGATGGGCACTGGTTGCTTGGCTGCTTGGCTGACTGAGTGACATTCGTTTGAGGAGCACTAACTAATGAAGCACTGATGGAAGAAAGATACATCAACCCGCTGCCCGCCCTCCCCCTGCCCCCACGTGCTGCAGCGCGGTGGCGGTGGTGAATGCGCAGGGCTCCATCATCGGCAACTTCTCCATCTCGGAGCTTAGGTGCGCGGCTCAGTATTCTTATGTTTAGAATGTTTAGGGTTGAATCGATCATAGGCGACTTCTCCATCTCGGAGCTTAGGTGCGCGGCTCGCGATGCCGTTGCATTGTTTCCGGCTCGTGGTGTCGTAGTTTCGTTGTTTCCCGCTGGTGACTGGCATTGCTTCCAAAGCAACATGCCAAAGCTGCTGCGTGCCGGCGTGCTTCACTGCTGGCCACCCACTGCTGCGGAGCCGCCCCTGAGCCTGCCTGCCGCGCCCCTCCGCCCCGCAGGACCATCATAGCTGAGCACTTTGGCTCCCTGGCTTGCAGCTGTCACCAAACCTGCCTGCCGTGCCCCTCCGCCCCGCAGGACCATCATGGCGGAGCACTTTGGTTTCCCTGGCTTGCAGCTGTCACCAAACCTGCGTGCCTGCCGCGGCCCTCCGCCCCGCAGGACCATCATGGCTGAGCACTTTGGCTCCCTGCCATACAGCTGTCACCAAACCTGCGTGCCTGCCACGCCCCTCCGCCCCGCAGGACCATCATGGCGGAGCACTTTGGCTCCCTGGCGCTGCCCGTGGGCGAGTTCCTGGCGCTGGAGCACGGCACCGGTGCGCCTCTGTTGCATCTATTTGCTGCCTGCTGTGCGCGCTCAGCCGGCTCCTGGTGCTGCAGCACGGCACCGCATCGCCTCTGTTTTGTTGCATCTATTTGCTGCCTTCTATGATTGCTGAGCCGGTTCCTGGCGCTGGAGCACGGCACCGGTGCGCGCCGAATTGTCGCTGTTTGAATCCGACGAGTGGCTCGCTGCCCCGCCCCGCTCGCAGAGTATGCCGGCTACGCCATCCCCAGCAGCGGCAGCAGCCCCTCGTCTTCGGCGGCAGATGAGCTGAAGCGCATTGAGGTCAGGGAAACTAAATTGAAAGGGTCTGCCTGTAGGGGGAAATGAGCTGAAGCGGATCGAGGTCAGGGGGAATGAAGTGCACACTGGGGAACTACAATGAAACACGGGTCTGCCTGTCGCGGGAGAGAACGTGAAAGCGTTTGTCTGTGCTCAAGCAGTTTGGTTGGGTTGGGCATGCTGAGTTGCTGGCAGCCACGGCAGTGCTCGCCGCCCAGCCCACTTCCATAACCCACCGCTCAACCCCACGTCAAACCCCCGCTATCTCTCCACACCCCTCACAGCACTCCCGAGAGGCTACCAATGTGCGGGGTGCCCATGAACAATGCACCTGCCAACCCAACCCAACATCCCTCCCCGTCCACCCCTTGCAGGACTCCCAAGGCGCACCAGCTTTAGGGGCTGCCCATGCACCAACCAATGCCACCTCATCTCTTTCTTAATGCCCGCAGGACTCCAAGGCGCACCAATTTGCGGCGGACCGCACGATGCGGCGGCGGGAGAGCCACCCCGGCTACGAGGTCGGGCAGACGCTGATCACGTGCAGGTGGGAGCACCGCTGTTGGCTGGAGCAGACATTCCTCTTGACATTCCCTCGTGCGATGTGTGCCTGTAACACGGCATTAAACTGTGAGCTGTGCCAGATGCCTCTCCACCTGCCAGCCGCGTGCGTGCGAGCGCTGCAGCGGGCAGCAGCATGTGCCGCCCATCGTCTGACGCAACCGCTCCCGTCCCCTGCCCTTCCCTACAGCCCCTCCGCCTCCCTGCACGAGGTGCTGGACAAGATTGTGGCCAACCGCCTGCACAGGTGGGCCGCCTGCAGTGTTGTGGTTCAGCCTCGCAATGGGTTTCCAACTGCGTGCCAGTGGGCTGCCAGCGCTCTACATTGCAACGCTAGCAATGCATGCACCCGCTATTGAATACTCACGAAGACAAGGAAACACTACTTGTGAAACCCGCTGGCCCACTTCCCCGCCCCACCGGCCCACGCACTCACCCCCCACACACCCATTCCCTGCTGCAGGGTGTACGTCTGCAACGACTCGCTGGTGCCGTGCGGCGTGGTCACCCTCACAGACATCCTGCACAAGCTGGTGGAGGCGTGAGAGCCGCCGCCTGGTGGAAAGAGCCGCTGCCTGGTGGAGAGAGCTCCACCTGCTGGAGGCGCGAGAGCCGCCGCCTGAACGGGCCTGTGCAGCGGCAGGCCTGCGCAGCGGCGCCGCTAAACCCGCTGGTGCAGAGGCCTGGGGAGGCCCCGCTTGCCTGTTCCTGTCTGAGCCCCCATGCCAGCGCTCTGCCAGTGCTGGCCTGTCTCATGGCAGTCGCTAGTTGCTAGAGCATGACACGCTGCTTGCCTGAGGAACCTGGGCGTTCATGGTTGGATGTATGGCGCCTTGCACTGCGCGGCGGGGGCCCATCCAAGCCCCGCTCTCTCTTCACGTTGCCCAGTGCCCGAGCCCGCTCCTCGTTAGACCTGTCCCTTTTTGCACTTGAGCCCTGTTGTGCGCGCCTGTATGTCCGCTGGCCGCGCCGCACCTGCATGCTGTGGCTGCAGCGCCGCCTGGCCGCCTGCTCGTGTGCCGGGCTTCTGTGGGTATGCTGATGTCTCGTCCCGCTGCCTCTCTCCCCCTTTCCCATCCTGCCCCGTGGTGTCCCCCCACCCTACCCACTCCACACCCGCATCGCCCCTCACACATGGCACTGTATCACACCCCCTGTTGCCATCAGAACACTGTTGTGTGTAACACACTGACCAAAGCAACTTGCTTTGCATACGCTGCAGCTCTGCTCACTCAGGCGCACAAGATGTGCAGGAAGCTGCTGGAGAGCAGACGGACTCTGGTCCAGTGAGCCGCTGCAGCACAGTGGACATTTCCTGGCTGCTGTCACCCACTGGCAGCTGCAGACTGATGCTTAGTATGCAGCGGCCGCCTGCTGCTCAATACTTCAGCGGCTGCCTGCCGCTCAGTACGCAACGCTCCATGCGCGCGGCGCCACCTGCAGCCGCCCCTCCGCGTCCTCCTGCAGCACCGCCACCTCTACCGGCCGCAGCCCAGTTTCTGATTTGCCCCGCAGGTCTTTCATGGGGCTGCCGCGGCCAAAGCGGCCGCTGCCGTGCTGCCGCCCCTCCTCCACCGGCTGCTGCTGCGCCAGCCAGGCGCTGGCAGGCACGGTGGCCACCTCCCGCTCCATCGCCTGCATTCAACGTTAGTTTTAGGCAGCGGTGAGTGAAAGCCACACTATAAAGTACAGGCATGCACATATCCACGCAGCACACAACACCATAGACCCCACCCATGCACGCACCTGCTGGGGCGGTGGGGCGTAGTGCAGCCAGCCATGCCCGAGGTCTGCCTCCGCGCTGTCTGCATCATCCTGCGGCAGGGGGCGTTGCTGTGGTGCAGGGGTGAACCAACAGGCATAGCAGTACTGCCTGGCCACACGGCAGCACTGCTCTGCAGGGCGCCGGGTGCAGCACCAGACACTGCAGCAGCTCCTAGGCACCGTGCCTATTGAATGGTCCAAACGCAAGGGTCGCCGTGCTCCAGTTGCAGCCTGTGCCACTCAATCACCCAAGGCCCTGTTGAGCCCACCCACCAGGTCCGGGTGCGCCTGCAGGTCCACCGCCAGCGGCGGCTCGCGCTCCCCCTCGCTGCCGCTCTCCTCGCTGGGCGCGGCTTCAGCCAGAGACACCGCTGCCTCGGCCAGCTTCTGGCGCAGCTTGGTCATGTCCTTGGGGCGGCGCGAGCGGAACATCTGCTGGCCCATGAGGTGGAGCAGGTGAGGGGGGAAGGTGGCGTTAAGGGCACACGTGGCGGCGTTGCCGGCTTGAACGTCACAATGTGCATGTCATGCAGCTCGAATGTCACTATGCCGCAGGGTGGCATTTGCCAAGCTGTGCTGCAGGCTCAACTAGCAGTGCTGAAGAGCCGCCACTCCCATTCAACCAACCCTGCCTGCTTGCCTTGGGCGGCTGCGCCAGCATGCGCTCCCGCACTGCCCGCCGGTCCGCCACCGCCGCCTCAATGCCTGCGGCAAGGCAAGCATGTTTCATGCAGCGAGGGCTCCATGTGGGCCACAAAACATTAGGGGTTGGCAAGCTTATGGCATGGAAGTCTGAGCAGCGGGTACTGCGCCTGCGGGACATAGCATGGCATGGCATGGGCATGGGCATGGCACGGCACAGCGCAGCATCACCTGGCACAGTGATGGCATGGCATGGCATGTCGTGGCATGTCGTGGCATGACATGGCGCGCCACGGTCGCTGTGGGACAGAACACCTGCCCAGCAGTGCTGCCCGCCCATGCCTGCCAACCGCCGCCGCCCGCCCTCACCCACCCGGCGCGTTGGGGAAGGCGCGCGGCAGCACATCCAGAATGTGCATGCCAGGGCCGTCCACGCCCCGCACCGCCAGCTCCCTCAGCTCCTGTGATTTGAGGAGGAGAAGGTTATGCAGATTGTGCAAGACAGCAGATTGCCAGTCGTCAGTCGTTTACAAGTAGCGGTGCAATGCCGGTGCCATGGCAGCGGGCAGCAGCTCAGCAGCTGGCCACAGCAGTCAGTGCGGCTGCCTTTGCTGCTGCCGCCTGGCGCGCACCTGGTGGCTGGCGCAGTACCTGCGGCAGCCATGGGAGGCAGGAGGGTTTGCTATGGTGAATGCCATAGCCTAGTCGGACTCTGGCATCGGATGCCAATGTGCGCCCATGCGCCCATGCCATGGCATGCATGGCATGCATCACTGCACAGCAGCAAGCACTCAGCCGCTGTGTCCCGTTCATTCCCTCAGCTGCTGGAAAGCCTGTGGCGAGCCTCACAGGCAGAAGAAGTGCACCAGGCAGTCGTCGACGCCGGGGGGCAGGCAGAACGTGGGCGGCAGGTGGTACCGCCTGCATGGGGCGGAGTGCATGTGCTCTTCTGCAGCTGCCATGCCCGGCATGCGCCATGCCGTCACAGTGCCATGCCGTTCCATGCCAACGCAGTGCCATGCTATACCATGTCATGTCATGCTAGGCCAGGCCAGGCGGTGCCAGGCCACGGCAGGCGCTGCTCTCCAGCTAGAGTGGCAGTGCCGAACTGTTGAGCACATGGCACGGCCGGTTCTCAGGCTGCCCTGCCCCAGCCGCCCACCCACCGGCGCATGCGCTCGCGAGCATGGCATGAGTACCAGGCTCCATAATTGCAGCAAATATTGCCGCCCAGCGTGAACAGCTGCGGGGGAGGGGAGTGGAATGGCAGTTGTGAGTTGGCACGTGCATTGGGTGGGCGCTGAGAGGCATGCGTCAAGCATGCACGGCATCAGCCTGCCATGTGCACACATGCATGCACAGGCGGCAGCAGACGGCAGCACTGCCTCAGGCGGCAGCACTACTAGTGTAGTGCGCCATCCCACCCATCAGCCTTGCCTGACCAAACCCGCAGCCAAACAGGCAGCCAACGAGGAAGTACATCCAGCCTGCGAGAGAGCAGTGCGACATGTGCGGGTATGAAGCGCCTGTGATCAGCAAGCTTGTCCAATAACGCAGCAGCTGCTGGCCTGCTGGCGCCACCCACCGCAATGCGCCCCCTTGCTGCAGTCGCTCAGCAGACAGCCTGCGCGGGCTCACTGCCATCCAACAACCCTCTGGGTTCACTCACACAGCGCCTTGATGTCGCTCTTGTAGCCGTGCCGCCCAATGTCGCGTACCGGCATCACGTACTCCCGCCCTGCAGCAGGCAGCAGAGCGAGGGGCTGAGATAGGGGAGTCAGCAGCACTCGGCGTCAGGCATGCGCCAACAGCAGGTTGCAGAGCGAGGCGTTGGGGCAGCAAGGGCGCAGGGAAGGAGCGAATGGGAGTTGCAGTTGCTGCATTCTGAACAGTCATCATCAGCTATTGCAGGGGACGCCAGCTTGCTGCCCCACCGCTCACCCAGGCCAGCTGCATACACGGCCCGTGCCCAGCGCGTCTGGCGCAGGCCCGTCCAGTAGCACTCATTGAAAGTGCTGTGGTTAGGAGGGTGGGCATCACAAGCGGCAGCTGGGTGGGGCACGGGCACCCATCAGTAGCAGGCGTCACTTTGTGGTTACGGTCTGTGCCTGAGAAGCTGAGCTTCATGCAAAGGAGGGCTGTGCAGCATGTGACGTTGGGGGAGCGGCAGCTGATGCCACCGGGTGCGGTGAGTGGCCGCACGCACAGGGGTGCATCCCCGCCCGAAGCAGCGCTGCCGGCTCTGCAGGCACTGTTGGCCACAGCCGGTGCGGCAGCAGCAGGCGACGCAGCAGGCTCACCGGCCGAAGCAGGGACCCCGCCACTTGAGCGGGTTCCACTTGAAGCTGTCCCAGCTGCAGGGGGAGGGCGCCGCAGCTGGTTGAGGTGAGAAGCAAGATCAGGCCTGGCGGGTGGTATCAACTGCGCCCGCCTGGGCGAGCGCTGCCCACGCCAGCTCATGCCTGCCAGCCGCACCAGGGGATGTGCACGCTGTGCTTCACCGGCTTGAGCTTCCAAAACCTGGGCAGCAGTGCAGCGTGCCGAGGGTGGACGGCGGAGGAAGGACCAGCGCAGGCATGGCCTGTGGAGAGGCTCGCCGCCAAGCGGCAGCAGGGAAGGCAGACGGGCACCTGCCCATCAGCCTATCTGCCCGGCCACCGCCATCCCTGCCTGCCACGTCCGGTGGCGCAGCCGTGCACCCAGCCGCAGGCAGCACCCACCACATCTCGCACAGGCCGTGCGTCCAGCGTCCGTCCTGCACCACCGGCTGGTACAGGTGAAACACAGTCTCCAGCGGCTCGGGGGCGCTGTCGCGGTAGTCTGGGGCAGGGGGTGTCTGGGCGGGTGAACAGCTTGAGCCGTGGGAGCGAGCTGTCGTTGTTGTCGGCGGCAGCCAACTTGCTGGCAGCTCTCGCCCGGTAGTGGACCCTAAACCCTAAAAAAAAACCGGCAGTGGCGGCGCCGGTGGCAACACCCCCGCCTGGGGCGGCGCCAAACCCAGGGCGTGGACCAGCCTACTGTACGCCAGCAGTCGAGCAGAGCATGCCACGGACGCACCAGAGTGGCGTGGCGGGTAGTGCGCCTGCAGTTCGGGCCAGGCGCCCCAGGGCGTGTGCCAGGCGCCCCAGCACCGCCCCAGCCGCTCCATGCTGCCTGCCCACGTCAACAAAGCTGGTCCAAAGGCAGCACAGCAAGCGCAAGTGTGGACCCTGCCGCCGCCGCTTCCCTGTCACTCGCTGCACCCACCGCTTCCTGTTCGCCTCCAGCACGCTCAGCTTCATTTACAAAGCCAAGTGGGGGAGCGCGTGCGTGCAGCCCCGAATCAAACAAACAGCTTCTTGTTGTGTGCTCATGCAGTCGGCGAGGCGCGACGCGGACAAAAGGGGGGTTGCTGGGAAGAGCAGGGGGTGAGCGTGGGAAGGGTGCGTACCTTGCGAAAAGGTGTGTAGCAACGTTGGGCAGGGGGTGATCGCCGTCATATGAAATTCAGGGCAGAAAGGCAACAAAGGGGGCGGCGAGGCCGTACATCTTCGAGAAGGTGCGCGTGACCAGAACG
>VIYQ01003785.1:0-28331 GCA_009928355.1 Chlorella sp. CH2018 | reverse complement strand
ACCCAGCCTCTCACCCTCTGACTCACCGACCCGACCAATAACGCAGCCCCACCCCCCTCTCCCCAGACCAGTAGCTCCTGACCAGACGGACAGCGTTGGCCCCGTGCTGTGCATCTGTGCTGTTGCGCCGCACGTGCACCTCTGTGGCTTCCCCGGTTCTGTGCCCCACCCCCATTCTTCTCTGCGGCTGTGTTGTGCCGACGCCCCTGTGCCCGCCCGTCCTTCTACCCCCCTTGCTAACCAATCGTACAGCCCCCCTATCGATCCCCTCCTCTTCTTTGCCACGCCATGATCGATCCGCCCTCGCT
This sequence comes from Chlorella sp. CH2018, assembly GCA_009928355.1. NCBI lineage: Eukaryota > Viridiplantae > Chlorophyta > Trebouxiophyceae > Chlorellales > Chlorellaceae > Chlorella > Chlorella sp. CH2018. Next base: position 28,023 of record VIYQ01003785.1, on the reverse strand, counting down.
TGCTCATATTCTGCGTGCTTGTTGGCGCACTGCCCGCATGCCTGCCTCCCCTCCTCCCTGTGCACCCCCACGTCCCTGTTGCAGCGCATGTCCCCTCCGCTCCGTCTCTCGGCCGCATTCGGGCCCCAGCGCCCAATCTCTACTCCGCACTGACAATTGGCTCTCACCGTGGCTGCTGATGCCCGCCCCACCCTGTAAACAAGCCGCTGGGCAGGGACCCAGGGAGGGGGCGCAGAGTGGAGGGAGGCGCAGCCACATTCGCACACAACCCAGACACCTTCGCCTGTGCCCACCGCAAACCACTGCCACCAATGGAAGCTCACTGTTTCACACCTCTCTCATGCATGTTTGTGGCTTGTTACACAGTAGGTTATGGACTCGAACGACAGAGCTGGACAAGGGGAAGGGGCAGGGCATGCAAGTGCAGCAGAGAAGAGGCAAAGGGAGAGGGAAGTTCAGTTGGCCGCTCAGCAAAGTCGACCAAGAGCACTTGCATGCCTTTGCATGAAAACAGGGGGGATGAAACGCAGGGACAAGGGCGCGCATGTGGCGGGGGAAACAGGGGCAGGAGGAAACATGAGTGGTTCAGGAGGAAACAAAGTGGTGCATGGCTGTTTTGGGGGTTTTGGTGTAGGTGTGATGAGCAGCGATTGCTGCTATGTGTGCAGGGAAGGGGTGCGGAAAGGAGAGCGCCACCGTTTTGGTGCGCACGTTTGTGGAAGGCGGCTAAAAAACAAAGAGACAAGGCTGTTTTGATTTTTCGTAGGTGGTGGGGTGCCAAGGGGGGCAGGTGTGACGAGAATACACAAGCAGCCAGCATTGTTGCGCTGTGCTGCCATCGCTTTGGCTATTTCAAACTTGGGCCGCATCTTGCCGCTTCACAGTTCAACGGGTCTTGAGAAGGTCTTGGAAGCCTTGCACAGGCTTATGTGGTTGGGTTGCTGCTGCCCTCGGTTGGGCAGCGCAGGCTGCCGCCCAGCGCGTCTGCATTTCAGCAGCAGTGCCTGCGCAGCCGCTCAGAGGCGGCCAGGGGTGCAACACGTGCGCCGCAGCATTGCTGCTCCGGCTGCTCTGGCTGCACCGCTCTGGCCAGTGCTGCCGTCCTAGCGGCGGGCCAGCATGGGGTGCAGCACACGGGTCAGGTAGGCCTCGATGCCGCGCCGGTCCACATCCGCGTGGCGGCAGCCCACGAAGGCGCGGCAGTCTGACACCAGCATGCGCCGCAGCTTGGTGGGGAGCAGGCTGTCGTAGCAGCGCTTCAGGCGGTCGGACTGCAGGGGGCAGGGGGGAGGGCAGAATGGGGCTGTGGTCAGTGGCCAGGGCAAGCGTGGCAGGGCGGGAGGTGCCAGCTGGGAGGCATGGTGGGCGGGCACGCCAGCAGCACGCAAACATGCAAGCAAGCAGGTAGGCAGGCAGGGCGCCGGCAGACTGCCGGGCTGAGTGGTCGACGCTGACAGCTGTGGCAGCGGCAGGCACAACCCAGCCACCAAGACCAGCAGCCACTCACCACGACTGAGATGGCAGGCGGCGGCACAAACTCCTTGTGCAGCAGGGCGGCCACGCCCCGCATGATGCGCGCGCCCGCCAGGCTGTCAAACAGCATCGTCGGGAAGTTGAGGCTGCCCACGTTCTGCAGGGAAGAGGAGCGGAGCACAGGTCAGAGTGATGCTGTGTGGCCCAACATGCAAGGCACCTGCCCAAACACCACGACTGGGGCAGGCAGGCACAGGCGCAGCAGGAGGCGTCCAGCGGAGGACGTGAGCAGCTGTGCAGCCAAAGGGTGCCTGCCCTGCAAGCCTCCGCTGTCTCAAGCAGCACACTCATTGCTAACCCTCTCACCTTGATGCTGCATGCCTGGCCCTGCTGCTGGCCGATGTACATTTCGTCCAGGCCGCTGAACGGCTGCACCGCATCTCGCCGCCGCGGCGCCTTCAGGTGGCAGGCGGAGGCAAAGGGCCGCAGGGCGAGCAGGCGCGCCTCCAGCTCCCGCCTCGACACGTGGGAGCGCTGCGGAGTGTAGTGCCTGCTGCCGCTGCCGCTGCCGCTGCCGCGCTCGCGACCCCGGCGCCTCGACTCGCGGGCTACGAAGATGGTGGGGAGGGAGGGAGGAGCAGGGTTAGTGCACAGGTTGGCAACAGTGGGGCAAGGACATCAGGCGGCGCTGCTCCATCCACAGCGAGCAGCAGGCAGTCCCGACACTGCGCCGAGCAGCACTGCCCTGCCTTCGCATCAGCTGCAGCTGCAAGTACACCTAGACCAGCCACAGCACAGCCCTTACAGGCTCACCTGTCTCGCGGTAGTCGCGGCGGCGGGAGCTTGAAAAGTTGACACTTGGAGGTGTGGTGGAGGTGTGGTGGCGGTGGCAGCCCATCCGTGCCCGCTGGCTGCTGCCCGCCGGCTCAGCCGGGGGCGGCGGCAGGGGCTCAAACGCCGCAGCAGCGGCGGCAGCAGCCACCGCGCCCGCTGCTTCAGCATTGGCAGCAGCAGCCGGCCCCGGCGCCTCAGCATTGGCGGCAGGCTCAGCGCCTGTCGCACCCGCGCCGGCCTGGGCCGGCTGGCTGTAATACCAGCAGTACTTTGAATCCTTGCCAGGCTTGCGGATCTGAAAGTATGTTGGGTTCATGGAAATCTGGCGGCCCGTGCGCCGCATGCCGCTGCCGCTCGCTCCGTCCGATGGGTGCTTGATAAGAAGGTTGATCAGAAAGTGCCCGGGCTTTTCGTCGGCCAGGTGTCGTAAGATGTCGTTGGCGCGCCGTGCGCTGCTGGCGTCGTCAAAAGAGCAGAGCACGCCGCTTCGTGGCCTGTTGTTGATGATGGTGGCGGTGGTTGGAAGTACGCCCTCGTCCTCCAGGGTCTCCAGCACAGCGTCCTTCAGCTCCTGGGAGTCCACTTCAAAGGTTGGAGCGATGGTGACTGCGGCAGGTGTGGGGGAGGCAGGGCGGGGCAGGCAGGATCAGTGCACGGCTCTCAAGTAGGTTCACAGAAAATCATGGCAGGATGGGTGCAGTGCAGGCGCTGACATGCATAGTGCTTGCCTGCCTGTGTGCCCAGCAGGCGAGCGAGCTAGGGCTGCTGCTTGCGCAAGTAGTCTACATCATGCCACAGCATTGCAAAGCGGCCTGCTCCTAAACCACGCCAAGTCCCCGCTTGCACGTTTGCCTCTTTCCTAAAGTGAGTGAGCTGCGCTGCCTGATGGCCCTCCTTAACTATGCTATGCTCATGCAGGACGTGAATGCGTATTCTCTGTGCTTGCAACTATGTTCGGCAGGTCTCAGCACAGATTGCAACGCCGCACCTGTGAAGGCAGAAGTGTGCGCGGCGGGAGCGCCGCTAACTGCCATGCCCTGCATTGCGACAAACGACAAGAGATGCTCTGGCCACTGCAAATGCAACGAGTCTGTAGGAGAGTTCAAGTGCAGGAGCGCGTCTTGGAGCGGGAGCGCCAGACACGAGCGGGGCGGGCGAGCGGGGCGGCCTGCGGGCGGCGGTGCGCTTCCGGCTCTTGCGTTTGCACGCTGGCCTCGCGTCCGATCAAGCAATCAAGGCACGCTGTGAGCTCTGAGCTGTGAGCACTTAGAGGCGTGCAACCTGAGAGGCTGCTTGTGCCTTGTGACGGGCAAGTGCAGTGCCGCACGGAGCAGGCACGGAGCGTCGGCGGCAGGCAGCCGTCGGGCCGCACCGCGCCGGCGGAGCCCTGCAAGCCGCGGCGCGAGCTCAAAGGCCTCTGAGCGGCTTGAAAAGCTTGATCAGACACCCCAGGGGTGGCCCGGAGCGCGGGACGCGTGCGCGGCTTCCGGAAGCGCGGCGCTGGTTCCAGAAGCAAGGCGGCCTGGCGGCGTGTGCAGCGTAAATTCGGCGTGTGCAGCGGAGCGATGCGGGCCTGCGGGGTGTGCGCAGCGGACCGGGTGGGAGGGGAGGGGTTGCTTCGGCGGGGCTTGCAGGGGGCGCCAGGGGGTCTTGCACGGTCCAATTGAGCTCCAGTCAGGTCCAGCAAATAAGGGGAAAGGGGGAATTCCCGCTGCAACAGACGGCTATCTGTTTGAGGCCGACCTGGCGACCTGCCCCACCTTATGGCCGGTAGTTCTGTGACTTTCCACCCGGCTGCTTACACTGCAAAGCTAACGTGCCCTGCTGCAAGTAAAAAAGGCTTCCCGCGCTGCCCGCTGCCAGCCGCAGCTCTCGTCCACGGCTGCCGCCGCCCCCCGCCCCCCGCCCCGCGGTCGCACTGCGATGCCGACGCACCAGCCAATAGCCCACAGCGGCGCCCGCACCTTCGGCTGAATACCCTTGCTCTCGCCCTCTGTGTTTGTGGGAAGCGGAAGCAAGTATGCAAGAACTTCGACCTGGTGGTTAGGATGCCATGATGAACCGGCACAGGCCCTCAGCTGAGGGCGCCCTGCCGCCGCCAGCCCTTGATCCCTCCCCTCCATCTTGTGCCAGCAGTGCAGCCACTTGTCATGGGGCAGCTGGCATGGTCATGTGATGCACGAGGCGCCCGTCATGCCCACCCAGAAAGCACCTACCAGGTGGTAGCAGGCCTGCTGCAGCCCCTCTCGCACCTGCACATGCACCTGCCCTCTCATGTGGCCGCACCCGCTGCTCAACAGTGTCAAGGCCACGCCAGCAGAGTGCTGCTGGGACAACGTCATTCGTGAGATGCGCACGGAGCTGGCACACTAAGGCCACCCATGCCGCCCAGCCTGGGCAACAGACCCTGCCCTGACTCTGAGCGTGCCTGCTGTTGGACCACACTGACGTCCGACCACTGTAACACCGACTGGCAGAACAACTACCGGCCATTCCAACATGCCCAGGCACCTCCAGGACTATGGGCCCCACTCCCACGCCTTGCCAAAACGGATGAAATGAGAGGGGAAGCGAAGTGTGGGCTGCCTGCCACCGCTGCCACCACCCCCGTCCTCCCAGTGAACGCCTTGCTGCCAAGCTCTCCAGAAGCCATCATTCCCAGCAGCCGAGCGCTGAGTTGCATTTTTACAGGAGCGCTTGCAGGCCTCCCAATCAGGCCTCATCTACTGCCGCAGGCCCCGCACCGATGCCGCCGTCGCACTCGCCAATCGCACGCAGCAGCGCCCGCGCCTTGAGCCGCATCTCCTCGTACTCGCCCTCCGGGTCTGCGGAAAGCGGCAGAATGGCAGAGGCAGGGGGAGGAAAAGTGTCGGCCTGGTGGGCGCGTCATGGCGACGAGCGCGCAGGCTCAACCCAAACCTGCCCTCCACTCACCCCTCCGCTCCCCCAACCCCTCTCCCCCACGCACCCGACTGCACCACAATGGCGCCGCCAGCGCCAATGGTGAGCTTGTCTCCGAGCAGCACAGCGGTGCGAATCACGATGTTCAGGTCAAAGGTGTCGTTGAAGGAGATGAAGCCGAGTGAACCTGCAATGAATGGGATAGGTGCCGGGGCTACGTTAGCGCGCTGTGCCGCTAGCACGGTAGCTGCGGCCCGTAGCTGCTGCCATGAGCTTGGCACTCCCTGCCTGCTGCTCACCTGAGTACACGCCGCGGGGCCCCTGCTCCAGCTGGTCTATGATCTCCATCGTGCTGCGGCACAAGCAAAGCAAGAGGTGTGAGGCACAGCTCTCTTCAAGCCTGCATGCCCCCAGACCAGCGGGTGGGCGGCTCCCTACCACACCAACGTCTCGACATCCAAAGCGCTGCCTTTCCCTGCTCTCTGCCCAGCATTCTGCTGCACGCAGGGGTGCCAACTGTCCTGAAGCAGCCTGCCCACACATGACCCAGCGGGCTTGTCCAACCCCCTCACCGAATCTTGGGCGCCCCTGTCATGCTGCCACCAGGGAAGGCGGCGCGCAGGCAGTCGACGATGGAGGCGCCCGGCCGCCGCAGGCCGCGCACCGTGCTGACCATCTGATGGACTGCAGGCCGAGGAACGGGGGGGAGGGGATGGTGAGAGGTCTGCCCGGCTGTCATGCATTGCCAAGCTAGCGGGCCAGGACGCTGCACACCCCTAGCATGCAAGCCCAGACCTACCCCTTCCCATCCAAAGCCCTCCCCATGCAAAGCCCTATCCCCCGCTCCTCACCTGTGGCGTAGCTCTCGATGTGCATGAGGGCCGGGACGTGCACCGACCCCGGCTCGCACACGCGCCCCAGGTCGTTGCGCAGCAGGTCAACAATCATCAGGTTCTCGGCACGGTCCTTCTCAGAGGCTGCACAGCGTGGAGGTGGGTGGGCAGAGAGAGCGCGCTTGCAGCATGCTCGGGGAAAGTAAACGCTCCACAGCGGCGCAGCCGGTGCCGCAATAAACGCACACCGACAGCCTTGCCGCTTGCATACCCATCACCTGCCACCCTGTCCGCTCACCTGCCAGCTCAGCCGCCGCGCGTGCATCCTGCTTCGGGTCGCTGCTGCGCGGTGCGGTGCCTTTGATTGGCTTGGCCTCCAGCAAGCCGCCACGCCCGCCACGCAGGAAGCGCTCAGGGGAGCAGCAGCACAGCTGCAACGCATCGGCGGCGGCGCCAAAGCGCAGCCATGCTGCAGGGAGGGTGTGGAGGGGTTCAACGCATCAGCCGCTGGACATGCAAAGGCCTGCTGGCTGCTATCACTGGCGGCGTGGCGTCCAAGATCTCGTGCAACTGCTGACATCCTGCCAGGCGTAGCACACCCAACCACTGGCCACGCCATGCCACTCACCTGCGTAGGGTGCAGGATTGACGCGGCGCAGCGTGCGGTACAGCTGCTCCGCACGCGGCACGCTGCCCTGCCGGCTCAGCATGGTGGTCAAGCAGACCTCGTACGACTCGCCATCATACAGGGCCTGTGCAGTTCAAAGGCAGAAAAAGACACGGGGTGGTTGACTGGCCTACAGGGTTGCCCCACCAGACAGGCGCGGGAGCAGATAGGCGCAAACAAGCAACCCGGGCTGGCCCAGCAGGCCACAGCACAGTCCATGTCAACACACACAACACACAATCCCAGCCCCCAGCCCCATGCCCGCACCTGCATGCAGCTGGCCACGTTCTTCAGGTAGCGCTGCCGCCCCTCCCGCAGCTGCAAAGCCCCAGGCGCCGGCCGCTCTGCGTTTGCTGCTGCTGCTGCTGCTGCTGCTGCTGCTGCTGCTGCTGCTGCTTGGCGGGCGCAGGCGGCTGCTCACCAGAGCCCCGAACCGCCTGCACTTGGCTCACCCCATTGGCCTGTGGCTGCAGCACGCCGCCATTCACAGCTGCTGGCACCCCTCCACCGGCTCCACCTGCTGCCTGCCGGGCTGTCGCCAGCGCCTGCACCCGGGCGGCGGTGCGGTCCACCCACTGCTGCGCCTCCTGCTGGCTGCTAGCACTGCTGGCCTCGTAAAGCGCCAGCACATACACCGCATCTGCGGCATGAGTTGCGGGCAGTGGGACAGGTCAAGCCAGGCGTAAAGCAGCCAGGAGACCGTGCCCGATGGTGTATGCATCATTGCAGCATGCCGCGCGTGTTGAACGTGGTCAAAGACCACAGCAGCAGGTGAAGAAGCAGGCAGCAGGCCCCACAGTGCCGCACAGCACAGCGCAGCACAGCACAGCGCAGCGCAGCGCAACAGCACACACCCGTGTGGTGGTCAATCGCCAGCAGCTGGTCTGCCAAGAGGAAGGCTGCATCGGGTGTGGGGCTGGCATGCGCCGCCCGCCCGCCGCACTCCGCTTTCAGCTCGTAGCCCAGGTAGCCAACCAGGCCGCCCCAAAAGTCAAATGGCAGGGCCGCTGCGTCCTCGGGGCTGCATCGAGGACAGTGAGGGTCAGTCAGGAAGGTGGGTTTGAGTGCCGTGTGAGGTCTTAGAACAGCAGGTTCCACTGCGGCGAGTGTACTGCGTTTCAAGTACACCACTCCAAAACGGCTGTCCCAGGCAGCCGTAGAAGCAGCCCCTCGATGGCAGCGCACCTAACGCGGCAGCGGTGGCTGGCCAGCATGCCCTGCAGCCAGCCAAAGAAGTCGGTTGCGAGGCGCTGCTCGCTGCCGTCTGCTGCCGTCAGCACCAGGGTGCCGTGTGGCGGCCCGCAGCTGCTGCCATTGCTGCTGCTGCCGTTCGCATGTGCCGCATTGCCGTTTGCTGCTGCTACCGCTGCTGCTGCTGCTGCTGCTGCTGCTGTTGCTGCTGCTGCTGCTGCCTGATCTGCCACAGGCGGCAGGCGGTACTCCACCCTGCGCCACAGGCTGCCGCCGCGGCCGCCCATGAATGAGAAGCGGCCGCGGTCGGGTGTGGCGCTGTCCAGCCAAAACGTGTCCGCTGCTGGGTCGCTGCCGCTGCTCAGCCGTCCTTCGCCGCTGCAGCAGCCGTCTGGAGTGCAGTTGCCGCTGGTGCCGCTGCCACGGCTGCTGCTGCCGCCAAACAGGTGCCAGAACAGGCCCTCTGAGCCTCCAGCCGCAGCCAGCAGGCCGGGCAGGTGGCGGTAGTGCACCCTCAGGTTACCGGCAGCCTGCTCCCAGGGACGTGGCGGCATGGCACTGCCGGGCGGGCCTGCAGCACGATGGGTACAGGGCCAGGAAACATGCATGGTCAGCCGCACAGCAGGCGCACACAGTGTGGCAACTGGCAAGCCAGGAGCACCGACTTATCCACCAGGAGCCAGACGTTGATGCCCAGCGGCACCACACCCACCTGGCAGCTTGCCAGCCAGGCACGGCGGCAGCAGCGGCACAGGCTGCCCCTGGAAGCGCCACGTCAGCGCCGCAAAGTTGCGCAGCAGCGCAGCGCCATACTCGGTGGCCACACTCTCTGGATGGAACTGCACCCCATAGTGCGGCAGGCTGCGGTGGGCTAGTGCCATCAGCAGCCGCTCGCCGTGCCCCGGGCTGCCGCCGCCACTGCTGCCGCTGCTACTGCTGCTACTACCGCTGCTGCCGCTGTCGCTGCCCGCCGCATCGTCATCTGTGCCCAGCTGCAGCGCATGGTGGCCGCCACACGTCCATGCCAGCGGCTCCAAGCAGGGTGGCAGGGAGGCCTCGTCCACTAGCAGAGAGTGGTAGCGCACCACGGCATACCGCCGGCCAGAGGGGATGCCTTCAAACAGCGGGTGCCCGCTGTGTGCGATGGCGCTCAGCCGGCCGTGCACCGGCTCTGGGGCGTGTGTGATGGCGCCGCCGTGAGCCAGCGCCAGGGCTTGGAAGCCGAGGCACACGCCCAGGATGGGGATGCGCAGCTGTGCACGCAGCAGCGCCATGCTGAGGCCTGCAGGGGGGGTGGGAGGTCGGGCAGGGAGGGGCTGAGGCTTGCGGCGCCCCGCTGTTGGGAGGGCAGCCTCGGGGCATGCAGGCAGCGCCGATGCGAGCTGCGCGGGCCCAGCTGCCGTGCAGCAACTCCCAGTCGATTTGCAAAACGCCCCTCCCACAGCAGCCCCTGCCCGCCTCACCGACATCTGCCTCCCGCTCAGGTGTGCCGGGGCCAGGCGAGATGACAATGTTGTGCCACTCGCCGGCGGCAATGCGGCGCTCCAGCTCCGGCCAGCTGACTTCATCGTTGCGCAGAACCGTGGGCAGGGCTGTGAGGTGGAAGCATAGGGGAGAGGGGGGCGGGGAGCGAGTGGCTGTGGATGACATGCTGTGACACCCAGCCAATGCGCCAGAAAGGGAGCAGGCCTGCACGCCGCCCGGGCAGGCCCCCCCGCCCTGGCGCACCTCCGTTGACCTCGGCAATCAGCTGGAACAGGTTGTATGTGTATGAGTCATAGTTGTCGATGAGCAGCGTCCGCAGCGCCATGGTTCAAGGCCAGCTGCAGCACCAGGGTGTGTGTGGGGTTGGCACCTGCGCTCGACCCGGCGGCAGCAGCGGCGGCAGGCGGTGGGCAAGTGGCATAACCAGTGTCGCCACTCACTCGCTGCTCCTTTACCCCCCACGGACCGCTGCTAGCCAGTAGGGGGGCGTTCTGCTGGCCCAGCTGCAGGCCAGCGGGCAAGCAGGTCACGGACCGCAAGCCCTGCAGCTTTGTGCACCTCCGGGCTATTTCAAGTTGGTTTCCGGATCATGGGGAGAACATGCAATTGATCCAGCGGCGTGGTGGGAGCGCACCGCACGCTTATGCAGGCGGCTCATGCACCACCGGCTGGGGCCCTCGCTGCGCCGGCTTGCAAGTCAATTTCAGGCCCTGCAACCTTCCTTCGTTTCGATTCGATACCCGGAAGGCGTAGAAGTGCAACAGGTGAGGGGCCCGCGGTGGACGGGGCTGGGACGGGCTGAGCCGGCTTCCCTGTCCACTAGAGTGCATGATACACTCATTGGAATGTTTGGTGGAAGTGTGGCGTGCCCCAAGCCGCAGTGGCGTGAGGTCGAGCGCAGCCCGGGGCCACCGCCCTCCCTGCCGGCTTGCAAGCCCATTCCATGCACCTGGTGTGCTTCACTGCAATCAGTGTGACGCCCCCGGACCCCCCTGGCCCCCTCCCCACAGTAGCTCAACTTTGACCCGACCCGCACATGCCTTTGGAGAGCAGCAGCGGCGCAGCCGATGATGGCGGCCAGCAGGAGGAGGGGGCTGGGGCCGGGCTGGATCCACCCATGCTGCTGGTGAGCTGCCGCCGGCGCCGTGCCGCGCCGCCGCCGCTGCCGCTGCCGCCGCCTGCTGCACTTCTAGTCGGGCTCCTGCCCAGACCTGGCTATCCTGCTGCGCTTTTGCCGCATTCTATCCTCCACCGCCGTGCATGGTGTGTTTCGCACGGCAAACACTCACTGCGCCGCCCATCACCTCCCCTGCTGCAGACCGATGCAGCCAGTGGCGGCAGCAGTTGGGAGGCTTTCGTGACACACAACTGGCTGCCTGTGCTGTCGCTGGCGCTGGGCCCCACCTGGCGGGAACAATTTGACAGCGAGGTGGCAGCAATGGTAGCGCTGCAGCTGGCGCTGCAGCCCAGCGGCGGCAGCAAAGCAGCTGCGGGCAGCAGTGATGGCGTACCTGCCGCCGCGCCTGCTGCTGTGCCTGGCATGCAGCCGCAGGGTGCTGTAGCGGCCGCTGGCGCAGCAGCCTGCGCAGCGGCGGCGGCCCCCAGTGGGATGTCCGCCGGTCCTCCAGCCCCGACAGCAGGGCCTGCAGCTCCACGCTTCCTCCCTGTTGAAGCCGTGGATGTGGACGGCAAGCGGCGGCGGTTGCGCCGCAAGCGGGCCGCCAGCCCAGACGAGTCGCCCTATGGCTCACCCACAGCAGCAGGTGCCGCCAGCGGCAGTGCTGCCCCCAGCGCGCCCAATGCAGCAGCGGCAGCAGCGGCTGCGGCAGCAGCGGCACCCGCAGCGGCAGCAGGCACGCCGGCAGATGGTGGCGAGGCGGCAGTCGACGGCGGCGTGGAGGGCAGTGCGGCGGACAATGCATGCGGCAGGCGGGACGGTGCCAAGTCTGCACTTGTGCAGCGTGTGATTCGCCAGGTGTCCAAAATGACCCTGTCATCCGCGCCAGCGGCCGGGCCAGCCAGCCCGGCAGCAGGCGGCAGCAACCTTGGCAATGCAGCCACTGCAGCACAGCCGCTTGCGCCCAACGCAAAAGCCACCCCCAGCAATGGCTCCGAGCCGGCACCTGCAGGAGGCAAGGGCAGCGGCAGCACCTCTGCTGCTGGTGAAGCCAACAGCGGCGGTGTGGGAGGGACAGCTGGTGCGCACATGCAGCGCGGGCTGCTGGACAGCCTGAGCCTGGTGCATGACCTGTCACAGGTAAGGCACGGGTGATTGGCGTGTGTACGTGTGTGTGTGCATAGGGAAGGTGGGCACCCAGGCGGGCTGCAGTCATGCGCTTGCTCACTGACGGCTGACGCGCCTGCTTGCTATGATGGTCCGCGCATGTGCAGCGCATCGTCACCAACCTGCAAGCCGTGGTGAAGTCGCGAGGCCTGTCGCTGCCGGCGCAGCTGCAGCCAGCAGCCGCTGACATGGCAGGGGCAGATGCAAGCCAGGGCGACAACAGCGGCGGCAGTGGCAGCCAGGATGAGGGCGGCGGCGGCAGCAGAGGCGAGAGCGACACCGGTGGCATTGGCAGCGGTGGCAGCGGTGGCAGCCTGCCCCTCAGCGTGCTGCTGGGAGGCAGCCTGGTGGATCGGATGGACCTGCTGGGCCGCACAGGTGGGGGTGCAGAAACTGCAGGGAACGTGTGCAGTGTTGTGCGGCACCTGCAAGCGTGCGAGGCTGCTGCAATTCAGTAATTGGTGCGTGCGCGCTGCTGTTCTGCCTGCCAAGCAGCTTGACCGCTGCCCCGCTCCTTTCGCGCTGCTCTGCGCTGCAGCCCTGCACGTGGCATCGGCCACGGGACGGGCGGATGTTGTGCGCCAGCTGGCGGCAGCTGGCGCGAGCTTGAACAAGGCGCTGCCAATGGACTACCGCGCTCTGCTGCGGCAGGCACAGCAGGAGCAGCAGGCGCAGCAGGCGCATGCTGCGGCAGATGCTCATGGCCATCCGGCTTGCGATGCGGCGGCTGAGCTAGCTGCTGCTGGGCACAGCCAGGCCTGCTGTGAGGACGAGCTGTGCGGCGGATGGGGCGAGGCGGCGGCAGAGGCGGAGGGGCGCGCTCCGCCGCCCAAGCGTGGGCGGTACGTCACAGCGGGCCCAGCGGCCCCTGGGCCTCCCAGCCTGCAGTACTGCACCGCGCTGCACTGCGCTGCGCTGGGCGGGCACCTGGAGGCGGTGCAAGCCCTGCTGGCGACCGGCCAGGTGGGTTGGCAGGTTGGGCATGCCACTCACGACCGGCAGGAGGGCCAACTGTGGTGATGTGGGTTGCCTGTCTGCTGATGTGCACACCCGGCACGCCATCGTCACCTGTGCGCTTTGCACTGTCTGCATTCTGCAGTGCGACGTGGGAGCGCGCAACATTGAGGGCGCCACACCGCTGCACCTCGCCGGTCTGGCAGGCCACACCCAGGTGTGCAGCAGCGTGGTACAACGGGCTGCAGCTGCAGCAGCCGCTGGTGCAGGTACATCGCGCAGGCCAGCAGTCCCGCACCGAGTAACCGACGGCCCATGGCTACGATCTCTCAGTCATTGCCTCTCCTCTTTTCCTACACCCACCAGGTGGTGGCCGCGCTGGCACGTGCTCCAGCAGCCCAGCTGGATGCTCCCGACCTCCAGGGCCGAACCGCGCTGCACCTGGCTGCCGCCCACGGCCACGGAGGCGCCGTGACGGAGCTGTGGGCTCGAGGGGCTGCCATCGACGCCTGCGACCTGCACGGCTGGACGGCCCTCCACTACGCTAGCCGGGCGGGGCACACAGAGGTGGCGCTGCAGCTGGTCATTGCCGGGAGCTTGGTGTCGGCCAGTGACCCACACGGCATCTCGGCAGCGCACCTGGCCGCTGAGCGCGGCTTTGCAGGTGGGTGTGAGGATGAGGAGGGAATGCGCCCCATTGCATGGGCGAGGTTGCCTTGGAGCAGCATGTGCTGTTTGAGGGGCCGGGCTGCCTGAGCAAGACGAGCTGCGGTGCCAGCAGGCAGCTGTGCAGCGTGCCGGCAACGCACCTGCTTGACAGACCTGCCTGGCCTGCCCCCTTGTGCAGACATCCTGGAGCGCTGCCTGTGCGCGGGCTATGTGGTTGATAGCATGGCAGGCCCGCTGGCGGACGGCAGCGAAGGCGGCACTGCGCTGCACCTGGCGGTGGCCCAGGGCTGCGAGGAGGTGGGCGTGGGGTGCTGGCCTGGCTGGCAGGGCGCACAGCTTGCCAGCTGCACGCGGGTCTTGTGGCGTGTCAGCTTCCGCAGCAGCCGAAGCAACGCAGCCTGCGGATGTCAAAGCGCCTTCCTTCACCCGGGTGCCCTGCCGTGCTCTGGCCTGCCGTCTCCAGGTGGCGCTGCTGCTGCTGGAGGCAGGGGCCGACCCGCGGCGCCTCGACTTCTCGGGGCGCAACGCACTCGACCTGGCTGTCCTGCACGGCAGCCTGGCCATTGTGCAGCCGCTGCTGGATGGCGGCTGCTGGTTCACGCGCAGCGGAAGCGGTGAGCAGTGGGGCGGAGGGGCGGTGGAAAGGGAAGGAGGCGCGCCTGTGATCAGGTGGGGCTGACAGGGGAAGCCTGCGTGTTTTTTGTTGCCCAATCGGCACACACAGCGAGCGTTTCAACTCTCCAGCTGCATCCTCCCCCCTCCTGCACCGCAGGCAACGAGGAGCAGCCGGCGCAGCCCGGCCCTGGGGAGCCCGGCTATGCCCAGCTGCAGCAGCTGCACTGCCTGGCATCACCGGTGCCCCAGGAGCATCCTGCCTGGGAGGCCGTGGGCGACGGCAGCCAGCTGCTGGTCGACTCGTTCCGGCTCAGCTTTGCTGAGTGTGCCGCGAGAGGTGCGTGGGAGGCGATTGGAATCAGAGACATCAGAGGACAGGATGCAAGGCAGCGCCTACGCTGAGAAGGGCTGCACCCCGAAACACTGCGCCCAGACTGCACAGGCCCACTCCTGCTTTGCCCCTTTGCCCTGCTCTGCAGCCGGCCGGCTGGACCTGCTGCAAGAGTTGCAGCACAGAGGGCTGGACCTGGGCGGCAGGGCCGGCTGCACGGTGCTGGCTGCCGCGGTGCACAGCGGCGCCGCGCCGCTGATGCGCTGGCTGGTGCGGCCTGGGGGCTGCAATGTGACGGCAGCACTGAAGCAGGTGAGAGGCGGGAGGATTGGGGAGTGGGGCGACATGCTGAGAAGAAGCCCTGCTGAATGATCGGACAGCCACAACAGCAGGAGGTCACCGGTGCATGTATTGCTTGCCCAGTCAAACCAGCCAATGTGCATCCCACGTGAGGCAAGCCCTGCTGACTTGTGGTGCAGGAGGACTTGCTGCACGAGGCGGCTAGCCGGGGCGACACCGAAGTGCTGGCAGCACTGCTGCAGGCGGCTGGCCCCACCTGCCTCTGCCGCACCGATGGGCGCGGCCTGGGGCGCACGCCGCTGCACTCCGCCATCATTCATGGGCAGGAGGGCACAGCTGGGCTGCTGATTGAGCAGCTGCTGGCTGCTGGGCCACAGTCGGCAGGAGCTGAGGAGGGGCGGCAGGCTGCGCCGTCGGACACGGCAGCAGCAGGGGAGGGCGCCAGTGCTGGCCAGGCAGCTGAGCCGTCCAGCGCAGCAGCAGCCAGTGGGCTGGATGCTGCCGACCAGCAAGGCTATACCGCCTTGCATTGGGCAGCCCTCAAGGGCAGCACCACCCTGGTGCGCCGCCTGCTTGCTGCTGGAGCTAACAAGCAGGCGGCGGCGGCGGATCAAGTGACGCCGCTGCACCTGGCCGCCAAGGCGGGGCACGTGCCCATTGTGCATGCGCTGCTGGCGGCCGGCGCCTGCGTGACAGGTGTGTCCATGGGGGCGACTGCCGCGCTTGTACAACTGCGTTTTGAGCATGGCAACTCACTAGGGTTCTCAGCTGGGAGCCGCAGCCTGCTGCTCTTCCATGCCTCTTGCTCCTCTCCCTTGCTCTCACACATGCCTCTCCAACCCGCCTTCCCCACTGCAGCCACCGATGCGCACGGCTGGATGCCGCTGCACTATGTGGCCCTGCGCGGCGACCTCGCGCTCTTTGTGCTGCTCTTCAGCCCCAGCGCGCCCAGCCTGGCGGCAGCAGATGCCGCCGGCGCCGCTCTGCTCACGGCTGCCATTCGGGGCGGCAGCAGTGAGATGGTCGGCATCCTGCTGCTGACAGGCGCCACCTCGCCGCAGGTGTGCCCAGCCTCCAGATATTGCGGTGCTAGTTTGGATAGAGCCGTTGCCGGGCAGGCCACGCGCTGGTGTGTATTTCCCTGCTACAGCTTGCAGGTCCCGCTGGCCATGCCGCACAGGACTCCCCACCTGCCTGCCCTTCCGCAGAAGTGCCGCGAGGCTGGTCAGATGCCTGTGCACGCTGCTGCCCGGGAGGGCTGCTTGGACGTGCTGCAGTTCCTGTATGGGGCCGGATTTGACATGACAGGTGTGCAACAATGGCAGGTGGAGCGGGACAGCAACCTGGCACCTGATGGGTCCGGCCAGCTGCAGAGTTGGACAACAGACAGCTTGCTGGGTTGTGCAACCAGCGCATGTGCTGGCTCATACAACCCACCTTTTGCCGCTGTCGCAATCAACTCCCTCCCTCCCTCCCTCTGCTGCAGAGCTGGATAGCGAGCGCAAGTCGCCGCTGCACCACGTGCCGATCGGCGCAGGGCAGGCGGGCCTGGCGGCGCGGCGGGGCGCAAACCATGCACAGGTCAGCTTCGCTTGATGGCACGGGAGTGTGTGTGGCGTGTGGCTTCCTCAACAGATAACACTCGAAAGCGTGCGGGGACTGCCTGCATGAGGTTGGCAGCAATTATCTGGCCCTGTAAAGAGGGCACTCAGCCAAAAGCACGCACTGACGTCCCATCTACTTGCATCGCCTGCAGGCTGCCGAGGTGCTGCTGGCGTCTGGCTGCCGCGTCGATGGCCAGGATGCGCATGGGTGCACCCCCATCCACTTTGCCGCTGGTGAGCTGTAGGGGGGTGTGCAGCAGCGCATCAGAGCTGGGCAGGGCAGGGAAGCGGGTATGGGACTCTGTCCTGCCCTGCTTGCTCAGGGACACTGCAAGGTAATGCGCACTTGGAGCTCCATGTAACGGCCAGCTCTGTCTTTGTGTGCAGGTGCGGGCGCTGTGGCCATGCTGTGCCGGTTCATAGAGCTGGCGCCTGGCGCTGTAGATGCCCCGGACTCCATCTCCTGGTCGCCGCTGTTCTGGGCATGCAACAACGGCCACGGTGCGCATGCAGGCTGGTTGGCATTGAGAGTGTCGCAGCTGCTTGGCACGAGGCAAGGCTGCCTCACAAGTCTGCACCACTTACGCCTCACCACCGACTCGTCTGCCCTCTGCTCACCGCCTCTGCAGCCGCGGCGGCGGAGCGGCTGCTGGGCGAGGGCGCCAGCCCCTGGAACCGCGACTGCAACCAGCGCCTGCCGCTGCACTTTGCGGCGGAAGCGGGTGCGTGAGGCAGCCACTTGGGCTCTGCTTGCGTTGCCTTGCAGGCTGTGCCCGGGAGGGTTGAGTTTGCACCCCTGCCTGCATCAGCATCACAAAGGCATGTGCCCCCAGGGGCCAGCACCGTTCACCTGGATTTGCCATTATGGAACCCCACCCCGCAGGCCACACCGCATGCGTGCGGCTCCTGGTGCAGCACATGCGGTGCAGCCGGGACCCAGCAGCTGCTGCCGGCTCGCCTGCCTCCCTAGATGTGCCCGACCAGAACGGCCAGACGCCGGTGCAGCTGGCCAGCGAGCATGGGCACCCCGAGTGTGCAGCGCTGCTGCTGGATGCAGATGGAACGGGTGCGTGGTTGCATGGGCGGGGGCATGGCGTTTTGTGGGGCGGCGGCTGGATGGTCGAGTTGGCTTAGCTACTGGACCGGTGAAACGCCACCTGACGTGCTACTCCTGCACCAGTGAAGAGGTGAAGCCACCCTACCTTGAGAGATGTACGCACCTAATGCCTGCACTGTGCCTCACCAGCACGCCACTTCCCTCCACCCTGCCCCTTTGCCTCTGCAGGCGAGGCCAAGCGGCGCACCGCGCTGCACCTGGCGGCCACCCAAGGCCAGCTGGAGATTGCCAAGCAGGTGCTGGCCACCCGGCGGCTGGCAGTCAGCGCCAAGGACGCCGACGGCTGGCTGCCCATTCACTGTGCGGCGGCGGCAGGGCACGCCGACATTGTGGCGGCTCTTCTGGGAGCCGGCAGCGACTGTGATGAGCCTGCAGCGGATGGGGACACCCCCCTGCACAAGGCTGCCATTGCTGGGCACCTGGCGGTGGTGCAGCTGCTCAAGGGGCGCTCCGGCCTGGATGCCCGCAACTCAGCTGGCTCCACCCCTCTGTACAACGCGGCCAGCCAGGGCCACCTGGCCATCATGCGGGAGCTGCTGCAGGAGGGCGCCGCAGGTGGGTGGGTGGGTGGCTGGGTGGGAAGTTGAGCCTCCGTTGTGGTCACTGGCAGTGGCTGTTTGACTGTCAAGCTGCAGAGGCTGCGGTGGATTTGCTTGCCAAGTTGCAGGGCTTTACAGAGGGCGGGCGCTGAAGGAACAAGCTGCCGCAACCTCACCCCTGCCTCTGTGTCCCCTCCACCACACCCTGCACAGTGGATGCGGCCACCACCAACGGCTGCTCCCCGCTCTACATCGCCGCCAACAATGGCTGCACCCAGGCTGCGGCCCTGCTGCTGGAGGCGGGGGCGGATCCAGACCTGGAGACGACGAGCGGGTGCACGCCGCTCCATGCAGGTGGGGCAGTGGAGGAAGGGTGTTCGGGCAAGGCCTGCTGTGCTGTCCCGTGGAGAAACAAATGGGTGCCGTCACGTTGCCAGGCAGCGAGCCAAGCATGCTGAGGCAACCGCACTGCACTGCGTCTTCCCTCACGCTTGCAGCCGCGCTCAACGGGCACGCCGGCGTGGTGCGGGAGCTGGTGGCGGCCGGCTGCGACATTGACGCGCAGAGCCAGAACGGCTCGTCCGCGCTGCACAACGCAGCCTCAGGTGCTGCGGCTGGCGGGGCTTGGGCACAGTGGTATGGGCACTGCTGTGCATGGGCTGCATGGCAACGAACTGTGCTTTGATGGCATGCCACCGAGCTGTGCATGGATGGCACGGCACCGCGCCTGTGTGGTGCTGGCGACCTGCGATCCGCGGGGTCAACCTGTCAGCCCAACTTGACCTCCTTTCTCCTCCCCGCTTTCCCCACTCGCTGCCGCAGGCGGTCACACGGAGGTGGTGGAGGTGCTGCTGGCTGCCGGCGCCGACTGCGACGTGCAGAACAGCAACGGCAATACCGCGCTCCACCTCTCCGCTGGTGCGCTGGGCAGGGGCAGCCAGCAAGCATGTTGGTATGAGCCCGGCGGCTGGCTGTGCTGGCGTGCCTGGGTCACACGCACGCCGCCTTGGCACATGCAATCCACTCGAGTAGCCTTGCTCATTTATTTATTCATTGTTGCCCTGCAGGCAAGGGCTGGCTGGATGTGGCGGAGCGGCTGGTGGCGTCGGGCGCCGACCCGCACATCAAAAACGGCAAGGGCTGGCTGGCCATCCAGGTGCGGGGGGAGTGATTCGCTTGCGCAAACTCAAGGAGCGCCTCACTGTATTCGACCCTTAAAACAGGTCTCTCCTGTGGCGCGTGCTGCCATGGCCCAGCCTGCACTCTGCATCAGTTTCCCCGTTGCTTTGCCCCTTGCGCCGCAGTCTGCCTCCAACTCGGGCTACTTTGAGGTAGTGCTGAAGCTGGTGCAGCACGGCTCGCCCTGGCGCCTCAAGGGCGAGGCGGACGTGGTCAAGCTGCTGGGCAAGAAGACCAGCTACAAGTGAGCGGTTGGGAGCTGGGTGGGGAGCACCTGCCTGCATGCAGCTGCCCTTGAGCTGCCACCCTTTGTGCCTGGCACTGGTGCCTGACACTGCCTTCCCTGACCGGAGGGGCATGCTGACATTCGGTTTGCAAGAGCTGAGCCCTCCCACCCATCCCTGCCAACCGCAGGCCCGGCTACATTGAGGGCCGCCTGCGCATTGCAGACCGCGAGCGCGCGCGGCGCCTGGCCAAGCAGCAGGCAGCGGCAGGGGCGGGCGGGGCGGAGGGCGCCCGCGGAGATGGTGGCGGCGCTGCTGGCAGCGAGCAGGAGCTGCGCCAGGCGGCGGCACAGGCGGATGCAGTCATGGCCGAGCTGCTGGAGGCGGAGGAAGCCGACAAGGTGAGGCGCAGTGGCCTTTCCGTTCCCGTGTGCTGACCTGGATGCGCCATGCCCAGCATGACCTGCGCAGTTGCCCTCATGCGACAAGAACGCGCTGGGCACTGCGACAAGGCTCAACCCTCCCATCGCATTGCACATTTCAATGAATGCAGGAGCGTGCGGAGCGCGCCAAAGCGAAGAAAGCGGCCAAGAAGCAGCAGCGGGCCGCCAAGCGTGCGCAGCAGCAGCAGGAGGAGGCGGCACAGCGGCAGCGTGAGGAGGAGGCTCAGCGTCAGCAGCAAGCAGAGCAGGATGCGAAGCATGCAAAGCAGCATGCAGAGCAGGCACGGAGGCAGGGGCCGGATGCTGCTGCTGTGGAGGCAGCTGCAAAGCTGCTGGCGGCTGCCCAGCTGGAGAGGGAGCAGAGGGAACCAGCAGCGCGCAGCGGCAGTGCGACCAGCAGCAGCGCCAGCAGCATTGCGGGGGAGGAACGGCTGCTGCCGCCCCCGCAGCAGTCTGCCAAGTCCAAGCGGCAGCAGCAGCGGCAGCAGCAGCGGCAGAGCAGCCCCGAGGCGGCAGCACCCAAGCCAGCAGCTGCAACACCTGTGAAGCAGGCCAGCAAGGCTGGTGGGCAAGCGGGCAGTGCTGCAGCAAGCCCTGCTCGCTCAGTGCTGACTGTCGCCCTGAAGAGCCCGCCTACCGGGGCCAACAGGCAGGCTGGGAGGGCTGCGGCTGCCCTTCCAGCTGCTGCTGGAACTCGGCAGGCAGCCCCATCCCGCAGCCAGCCGGCTGCCGGAGCCAAGACAGCCACCGCTGCTGACCAAGGCAGCCCACAGCTGCAGACCCAGCAGCTGCGCGCAGGCCCCACAACTGCCCAGCCCGCCACCAGCCCAGCTGCAGTGGGCGCCCAGCCAGTCAGCCGCCCTGCTCCATGGGCTGCTGTGGCTGCTGCCCGGGCCGCCACCGCTGCCTCCGCTGCAGCAGCGCCGCACTTGCAGCCACAGCAGCAGGCGGTGGGTGCAGCCCCGCCCCAGCTGGCACCTGGCATCACCCGGCCCGTGCATCTCTCTGCCGCTGGACCTGCAGCCCGCACCGCCGCCCCTTGGACGGCGCCACCGGCACCCGTGCTGCAGCACCCACCTGCAAACCCCGCGCATGTGCTTGCCGCGCTGCACGGCAGCAGCGTGCTTGGTGCCGCAACACCGCAGCCGCACGGCGCAGCCCCTGCTGGGCTGCAGGCCGCACTTGCAGCGCTGGGCGGCGGCAGCGAAGCACAGCGCGTTCAGCAGCAGCCCGAGCCCTCGTTGCTCTCCACATCAGCGTCGGCGGGCTTCATGCCGCTCTTTGGCCTGAGCCTCCCAAGCTTCCAAGGTGAGCGGTCGAACATGCTGGGAAAGTTGCTGGAACCTACTGAAAGCAGCAGCCCTGCCATGGGATCGTATTGGCCTTGAGGGATTGCGGCTGTAGCTGTCTTTGAACCGACCACAAGCTTGCGAACCCAACTTTTCTCCCTCTTTCCCTTGCCCTCTGCCCAGGCCTGACTGCCAGCGTGGACTGGAGCATGCCAGCCATCAGCCCCGCCTCCGCCACGTTTGGCAGCCCGGCGCCCCAGCTGCCCACCGCATTTGCTGCAGCGCCGCCACTGCCCCTGGTGCCGGGGCCACACGTGCCTGTGGCCACCCCGCTGGGCCCAGTTGTGCCTGGACCAGCAGCGGCAGCGGCGGGCTTTGTGGGCAGCTTCTCGCCCAGCGATGCCAGCAGTATTGAGTCGTCAGATGCAGACGATCTGTTGGCCGGCCTGCATGCCCATGCCAGCAGGCTCCTGCCGGGCGCTGCCACAGTTGCTGCAAGCATGCTGGCTGGTGGGCATGCAGCTATTGGGCCGCATGTGGCCATCGGCCCTGCCCCAGCGGGCCCGCCGGCAGCTGCTGCTGATGCAGACAGCATAGACGATGTGCTTCGGCTGCAGCCGTGGCTGCAGGAGTGAGCCACACAGCTAGAACAGCAATGAGACGTGCAAACTCAACCATTCATTGTTAGTAGCTTCATGATCCAATAAACCTGCAGCATCCAGCGATTCTGCTGTCGCTGCACACTTGTACCCTTTGTGCGTTCAGATAAGCCCCCGTTGAATTGTTGCCCTCAGCCTGTTGGGCCCGGTGATAACACCAGTGCCTGAGTTGTAGGATTTCATTCTCTAGCAGTACGCTTCTCTTTCTGTCAACTAGCGAGTTAATGGTACGATGCTTACAGCAGCTTCCCCTTTCCCGGTGTAATAAAGTTGCGTCAGAGGAAGAAATGGAAGTGCTCAGCTGCCTTAGAACTTGCTGCTCTCATCTGTCACAAAGCCATCGATTGAGTACGTCGACGGCTCGTTCCCCTCTGCCGGCAGCTGTGCCGCTGCCCCCGCCATGACTGGTCCCGCCCCTTCCGAATCCTCACTTGCAGCAGCCCCTGACACTTCATGGCTGAGGCTGGAGCTGCGTGAGCGTGATGCTGCAGCTACCGCGCTGCCCCCAGCAGACGACCGCTGCTGCTGCCGGGCTCGGTAGGCAGCAAGGATGTCGCTTGCTGTCCGGCTGGGCGGCATGCCGGCCGCTGCACCGGCAGTGGGCAGCTGCGGCTGCGGGGGTGCCTGCAACTCTGCCCCCGTCCGGGGGCTGGCTGCCGGCAAGCCGAAGATGCGCTCTACTGCAGGCACGCCCGGCTGGCATGCATGCGCATGCTGCTGTGCAGCGCTTGCTGCGCTGTACTGCACTGCCGGCAGCGAGGGCTGCACTGGGGCAGGGGCAGCAGTCGGAAGGCTGGGCTGCACGGCAGCTACTGCCGCCTGCCAGGTCACAGGTGCTGTGGCTGGCACAGCGGGCTGCTCACCCAGAGGAGCTGCAACAGCCACCTGCTCAGCTGTGCTCCCGCCACCCTGCTCCTCCTCGGTCGTCTGCCGCCGGCGCTGCACGTACGAGGCCAGCAGGTGTTGCATTCCCTGAGCTGTGCTGGTGCGGTTGGCCAGTGCCCGCTGCTGCAGCTGGGACGCTTCTCTCCGCAGCTCAGCTTCCGCCTGCTGCGCTGCCGCCACCCGCCCTTCAGCAGCGTCCCGCCACTGCTGTGCCTCCCGGCTGACGGCCTGCAGGGCTGCCGCGGCGGGGCCCTCCAGCCCAGCTGCTGCAACTGCCGCCTGTGACTGCAGGTCAGCCACCTCCCTGGCTGCAGCCGCCAGCGCAAGGCGCACGTCTTCACTGTGCTGTAGTGCACGGTCCTGCCCCTTTGCAGCCTGCAAGGCAGGTGGGAAGGGCAGGTGTGATTAAGTGCATCAGCACCTGCTGCTCTTCCAAGTTGCATGAGCTTGCGCTGACAGCATGGCCAGCCAGTGCATGCATGGCTACCCCACACAGCAACCAGCCATGAAACGCACCTTGTTAAGCAGCTTCTCAGCCTCAGCAGCACTGCTCTTCCACAGCTGCTCCCGGCGCCGGCTGGCCGCCACTTCAGACTGAAGCTCATCCGCCCGGGCCACCAGCCGCCGCACGGCCGCCTGCAGCCGGGCCGCTTCATCAGCAGACAGACAGGCAGCAGGTGTGGCGGCTGCCGCCTTCTGCAGCCGTGCCTGCTCCCGTTGAAGGGCCGCCACCTCCTGGCGCAGCTCGGCTTGCTCCGCCTGGTGGCCTGCACGGGCAGCTGCCAGCTGCTGCCGCAGCGCACCCTGCTCTTCCAGAGCAGCCGCCAGCTGCGCCTGCAGCTGGGACACACGCCGCACCTCGGCGTCGGCCGCCGCTTGTGCCCGCATGGCCGCCGCCTCCCGCTGCTGGGCCTGCTCCAGCGCTGCCGCCAGGCGCCGCTCGCCTGCCTCGGCCTCCGCCTGGGCACGTGACGCCGCTGCCTCGGCTTCCTGCAGCTGCTGCCGGGCTGCCGCCGCCTCTGCTGCCGCGCGTGCCTCACTCTCCGCCTTCCAGGCCTGCAGCCTCTCCTCCTCAGCGCGCATGCGCCGCAGGTGCTCCTCCCTGAGCCCATCCAGCTCCCTGTGCTGCCGCCGCGCCCGTTCCAGCAGCTCCTCTTCCTGGCGGTGCAGCACCGCCAGCCGCTCTTGGTGTGCAGCCGCCAGCGCCGCCCGCTCCCTCTCCAGCTCGGCACCATGCCGCTCCCGCTCCTCTGCCCGCACCGCCGCCAGCTCGCCCTCTTTCAGAGCAGCCAGCCGCTCCGCCAGCTGGGTTGCGCAGCGCGCCTCGCACTGCCGTTGGAACTCGGCCATGCGCTCCTCCAGTGCCGCCGCCGAGGCCGCCTCCTGCTGGGTGCTGCGCCGCCGGTACTCCTCCTCAATCGCCGCCAGCCGGGCGGCCAGCTCCTGAGACGACGGCGCCCCACCGCTGGCGACGATGCAGTTTGATCCCGCTGCGCCGTCGCCCGTCTGGCAGGCTGCTGCTGCGGTGCTGATGTGGCCGCCCAGGCGGCCCAGCGCAGTCAAAATTGCCTCGGCCAGGCTGGCAGGCTGGGTGCTGGCGGGGGCTGAGCCATTTGTGTCGGCATCGGCCGCAGCAGCGTGCTGCGTGCTGCAGCTGCCCTCCTGTGTCAGCAGGGCATGCACGTGCGAGCCGGGCAGCACACCCAGGAGGCGCAGCAGGTCGGCGCGGCCCAGGCGCGGCAGGCCGCCGCTGCCGCTCTCCGCCATGAACACCGACAGCGCATACTTGTGGCCTGAGGCGGCCAGGTGCTCCGCCACCAGGCAGTTGAGCACGTGCTGCTGCAGGCTGGGGCTGGCGCTGCTTGGAACGGGCCGCCGCCCGCCCTTGAGCTCGGCATACAGCCGCGCCCGCAGGTGTGCCTGTGGGGCAGTTGAGGACAGAGGGAGTTGTGGCCATGCAGGGTGAGGAGTGAATGGAAAGACATTCCTGCCCATTAACGTCATGCCCCTGACCCCCGCACCTTGACGGTGTTGAGGACGTCGCTGGACAGGACGTGGCGCAGGACCTGCTCCCGCAGCACCGCCTCGCTGACGGCCGCGTTCTCGTCGCCCGGCGGCGGCATGGCGGTTGGCGGCGCCCCGGCTGCAGGGCCGAGCCGCTGCTGCGCCTGAGTGGTTGGTGCAGCTGGCAGGCGGGCTGAGTGGGCTGAGAGGGCGCGAGAGGAGCGGTCCAAGTTCTGCGGGTTCGTGCTGGTGCGTTTCGGCGGGCGCAAACTGATTTTAGTCTGGTCTGGACGCATGAACAGCCCACCGAAGCGGCGCCAAGGCAGCAGGGACGGTAGGGTCGACAATTGCCAGCTAGACAACCCTGCTCCTGCTCATGGCAAGTCGGCACTACCACAGCCGCACAATTGGCCGATCGTCGCCATGCTGCGGTCCTTGGTCGCCCTGCGCACTGCGCTACAGCGCGCCGCCCAGGCCAGCGCGCTGGAGGGCGCGCTGCAGCAGCTGCAGCGAGCAGGACTGGTGTCGATAGCCAGAGCGGGCAGTTGGGGGCAGGTGAGCGGGCCCCGCAAAGCCCCGCACGTGTCCCGCTGTCGCCGGGTCGCTGAACCCGGCCTCCACCGCCTCCCTGCAGGCGCCAGCGCAAGGTGCATGGCACCAGCAGCAGCTGCGGCACGCCAGCGAGGACCTGCAAGTCAGGTGGGTGGCGCCGCCGCCGCCGCCGCCGCCAGCGGTGCTGCCTGCGTGCCTGCTCACGCCGGCACGCCTACCAACCTGGCGTGCCCCTGCTGCAGCCACGCCGCCGAGGAGCTGCCGGAGCCCTATTACCACAAGATTGTGGACCACACGCTGGATGACTTGCTGGAGCGGCTCGAGGTGCGTCCGCAGTGTGTTGTTGGTGCTTGCGAGGTACCAGCAGCTGGTTGCGGCTGTGCCACGCTCAAGCATCGGCTGTATGCAATGCTGTCATTCGTGTAACAAGCACGGCACGCTGCTGTGGATCATACCACGCACTTTTCAGCTGGCTCCTGCTGCAGCGCTCTCCTCACATGCACCCCGCCCACGCACTCTCACCTGCTGCGCAGTACTTTGTGGAGGAGCTGGACTACCTGGATGCAGATGTAGAGTACAGCGTAAGGCCGCGGCAGGGCTTTTGCACATTTTCTCTGGCACTGCATTGCAGCCAGCTGCTCCCAGGCTTGCTGCAAACGGAGCAGGGACAGCGTTGCAGCCGCTGCCGCGGCCCACCCCGCTGCCCATGCCTTGCAAGCTGCTGTCCGTGTGCGCACTGCAGCAAGGCGTGCTGACGCTGCGGCTGGGGGATCTGGGCACCTACGTCATTAACAAACAGGTGTGCAGCAGTTGCCAGAAGCTTGGCAGCGACGGCAGCAGCGGCATCTGGGTTGGGTTCACTTGTTGTGGGCCAGCCAGCCTCGGTTCTTTTCTGAGCGCTTGCTCCAAGCTGACGTGGCTGGCGCCCCTACCACGTCCTGCCTGCAGACGCCCAACCGGCAGATCTGGATGTCGTCGCCCGTCAGCGGCCCCGTGCGCTACGACTGGGGCTTTGGTGAGCGGCTGCTTGCGTTGCGCTGCGCATGCTGCCGGCCGCCCCCCCTGGCCAGCCGTGCGTGCGACCGCACACATATCCTGCGCGCACGGCTGAACATGCTGCAACAAAAGTCGGCAGTGCGGCTGTCTCACCCCCGTTCACCGGTGCCACCACCCTTCCTTCTCCCCTCTACCCCCAGGCAAATGGGTGTACCACCGCGATGGGCACGACCTGCACACGCGGCTGCGGCACGAGCTGAAGCAGCTGACGGGGCAGGACCTGGAACTCAACCCCTGCCTCTCGTGCGGCAAGCTGAACACCTGCCAGGTGGGCGTCTGGGGTCTGCAGGGGTCGCCACGGAGCGAGTGTTTGAAGTGCCGTTCACCACTATGTCGCGGTGGTTGTCGAGGTAGTGTCCCATGCTGCATGCTGTTTCCCCTGCCCTTCGCTGCCCTTCAACAGGGTGAGCAGTGCGCAAAGGGCTTGGACGAGCCCTAGGCAGCGGGCGGAGTGCAGGCAGCGCGCTGACACAGCGCAGCGGCGGCACCCTCGCCGTGGCCCTGCATGCGTGTAGACTTATTTAGGCTATTTCATTGAGTGATCAGATGTGTGTAATGACATTGACGGTCGCTTGAAGCGAGCGAGGAGGCAGCCGCAATGTCGGGCAGCGCAGGCGGCGAGCCAATGGACCGGCCGGCGCTTTCGGCGACTCCTGAAACAGCCTCTCAACAAGATTCAGCGGCGGCTGCTGCCCCAGCGCCGCCCAGCACGCCGCCCGCTGAGGAATGGCGAGCTTCCTGGGCCGCCACGCTGCCCCGGCTTGCGCAAATCACCAGGCAAGGGTGCAGAGCATACGTCGACTGCTGCAACTGCTGATGACCAACCACTGCTGCCGCCGCCGCCGCCGCCGCTGCTGCCGACTGCACTTGTGCTGCCCTCCCGTGCAGCTCCCTGCCGCCGCCCCGCGATGTGCCCATCATGCGGTCCAGCCAGCTGGACGCTGAGCGGCTGGACGAGGAGCTGACGTCCATGCTGCGGGAGCAGCTGCTGCGCTGTGCCACCTGGGTGCTCAAGCCTGGCCTCCTGGCGCGCCTGCAGCCGGAGCTCACGCTGCTGCTGGACCTACTGGTGAATGGGCTGGTTTGACTGGCTAAGCTGATTGGCATGTGGTGTTGCTGCATGAGCTGGCTGGAGATCACCGGCTGCTTGGTCGAGCTGACTACCGGTCCCTGACTAGGCGTGTGGTCAAAACCTTGGCCAACTCTAATCCCCTTCTACTCTCCACACCCGCCCAGGTGTTTCGCTTCTCTGTGTGGGAGGGCCAGCCGCTGCCCGGCATGGCGCTGATGAACCTGCGCTACCGCAACGAGGCAGCTGTAGGCCCTGCAGCACGTGCCACGCCCGGCTCCAGCAGCAGCAGCAGCAGCAGCAGCGGCGGCGGCACCGTCGCGGCATGCCCCGGCGGCGGGCGCTCTGGGGTGGAGGGACCAGGGCTCAGCGCAGCGCAGCGCGTGCTGTACTGCCTAGGAGCGGTGGCGCTGCGCTACGGCTGGGCGCGGCTGGGGCACCACGCCGCCGCGCAGCACTGGGGCGACGCCAGCAGCATGGGGGTGGGCGGCTGGCGGCGGCAGGCATGGGGCCTCATGCGTCAGGCTGAGTCAGCGTATCGCCTGGCCTCGCTGGCCAACTTCCTGGCCTTCCTGCGCAGTGGGCGGTACAGGCAAGCGTGCTGGAAGTGGTGCGGGCAGAATGATGCATGGCTGTGCCTGAAGCTGTCCAAGCAGCGCAGCACAGCTAGCCCGGTTGCTGCTGCCCGCCATGCATCCAGACTGCTTCTGGCACTCTTGTAAACTGCCGCAGGAGCCTGCTGGAGCGGCTGTTGCGGGCGCGGCTGGTGTACCAGCAGCCCTCTGCGGCCCGCGCCATCAGCTTTGAGTACTTGAACCGGCAGCTGGTGTGGAGTGAGCTCAGGTGCGGGTGGGCGGGTGGGCTGG
>VIYQ01003780.1:0-23364 GCA_009928355.1 Chlorella sp. CH2018 | reverse complement strand
GGGAGGGCAGGGGAGGGCGGGCATGCGATGCGGCGGGGGGAGGCAGGGTAGGTGAGAGGCGGGAGACGGTGCAGCAGAGGGAGAGCAGAGCAGATGGGGTTGAAGCAACGGTAGCTAGTGCACCCCGCTGTGCCTGTTCAGCCCCAACCCTCAACCGCGGGGACCTCTGCCCTGCCCCGCGCACCTGGCACCACACCATGCACTTGCCGCCGCCCTTGCAGCCTGCGCTGTCACCGCCAGCGGGGACACCGATGATCTCGGCAGAGCCTGCAGTGGAGGTGAGCAGGGTTGTGGTAGCTCAGCCCGGGGTTGGCAGCGGTTGCCTGCAAGTGGCGGGCAGCTCTACGGGCGTATGAGGGATGCATGGGTCACTGAATCATGATGGCATCGCCTTACCCTCGCCGCCGATCAGGATGTTGTCTGCTGCCGTCATTTTCAGGAGGGACACCTGGCATCCGCTCAGCGGTGCCGATGTGCCCTCGATCCTCTTGTCATTGTTGACCCACTCGGAGGGGTATTCGCAATCCACGTCGAACCTGCACGAGAGAAATGGATACCGTTGATGAGTTGTGACAGCAATTGATCTGGTTGATGCAAGGAGCAAGCAGGAGTTTGCCCTTTTGCAACAACTGCTCCCAACACATCAGCTACGCGTGTCTCACGCCGCAAGGCAGGCGCCAAGCAGGGCGGCGGCGATCAGCCACTTGAGCAGCGCGGCGGGGGTGCGGCCTGCAGGGTTGGCGGCGAGGGGGCAGTCGTGGGCGGCAAGGCAGATGCCGAGCAGGGCGGCGGCGATCAGCCACTTGAGCGGCGCGGCAGGCGTGCCGCCTGCGGGCCCGCCCCGGGGTGGCGGCGAGGGCGCAGGGCGCTCGTGGGCAGCCATGTTCCCCCCCAATCATGGCGGGCCAAGCAGTGGCGGGCGCTGCAGGGCTACTAGCAGTGCAGGTGGGGGCCAACCAGCACAGGAGCTAGGTGGCTGTGCGGAGCAGGCGGCACCCACCCGCCATATCTGCCGTTGCGAATGGAGTGTAAATCAACTATGGAGCGCTAGTGGTGCAGCACCGGCTACAGCACCGCGGGCCTGAGCATGTTCGCGGAGTGGGAACGCAATGGAAGGGGCAGCACGCGCAGCACGCGCCCCGTCCAAACCATCTGCGTTCCACGTGCGCAAAGTTGCACCCGAGCACAGCCCAACCGCCCAAACCCCATCGGGGGCTAAACCAGCTGCTCCCCCATGCACGTGCTGCGTGTGCTGCACATGAGCCTCAGCTTGGTGTGCTTGTGGCCCAGCCCAGGCACTTGTGGCGACCTGCGCAGCCCGCGGCACTGCCTGGCCAACGCGCTGGAC
The DNA here is from genome assembly GCA_009928355.1 of Chlorella sp. CH2018. Classification (NCBI taxonomy): domain Eukaryota; kingdom Viridiplantae; phylum Chlorophyta; class Trebouxiophyceae; order Chlorellales; family Chlorellaceae; genus Chlorella; species Chlorella sp. CH2018. Next base: position 22,016 of record VIYQ01003780.1, on the reverse strand, counting down.
GATCCCGTTGACGGGACACATAAAGTGCGCCCTCACAACGGCCCCGAGCGCGCTCCCGGCCCCTGTTCCGCGCCCTGCGGGGCGACCTCAACACTCACAGCAGCGCGCCGGAGCCAGCGCCGCACCTGCCGGCACCTCCGCTCAGAGCGGCGGCACCAGTGAGCCCGCCACACCCACGGCAGCCGGCAGCGCACAGCCATGGACGCATGGCAGCCTCTCCAACAGCATTTAGACCCGGAGCTGGCGCTGACTCTCGAGCTTGACCTGCTGTCTGATCAGGATCTGCTCGATGCCACAGACGCCGCCTGGCCGACGGTTATGGGCAGCGGCGTCGGCAGCGGCCCGGCCCCGGCAGCCAGCTCGGCAGGCCCCACAGCCGAGCCGCTGCTCGAGCTGCCGCTGCTGCGCACGTGGCCGCTGGGAGCTGGCCAGCCATTCGTCCCAGTGCTGACCACACCTGCAGCTGGGATGGGAGGCAGCTGGAGCGACGGCGCAGCAGCATCACAGGCGGCGGCCACCGCCGCCGCAGCCCCGGCAGCAGGCCGCGGCACGGCAAGCAGCGCAGCCGGCAGGCCAGCGACACCCAAGCGCAGCACCAAGGGCAGTGCCGGCGGCGGCGTCAGCCGCTACGACAAGCCGGGGGCGCGGGAGCGCAAGCAAGAGCAGCAGCGCAACTACCGCCTGCGCTGCAAGGAGCGCGCGGCGGAGCAGCAGGCGCAGTTTGCAGCTCTGGGCAGCGCCTTGGCGGCAGCACGGCAGCAACGACAGCAGCTGTTGGATGAGCAAGTGGCGCTGCAGAAGCTGCAGGAGTACAAGGAGAGCCTGACAGAGCAGCTGCCCCTGCAAGTGGACAGCGCACTGCCACCAGCCGCGGGCAGCAGCGGGGGGAGCGGCACCCAGGCAGCGCTGTCGCCGCCCGGTGCACTGGCGGCCCTGACCGATGGTGCAGCCGCTGACCGCAGCGTGGGCACCGACTGCAGCGGAACCGGAGCGGCTGCAGGCGATGGCCGCTGCAGCAGCGGCAGCGGCGATAGCAGCGGCGAGGGCGGCTGTAGCGACAGCGGCAGCGATGGCAGCGGTGGCAGGCGGGCATTGGGCAGCCAAGATGGCGCGCTGGGCAGCAAGGATGGTGACTGGGAGTCAGTCTTCCCCACCAGCTGGTGCAAAGTGGGGCTGGCCAGCGGCAGCCTGCCGCCTCCGGCAGCCGAGCTGGTGGACGCAGCAGCTGCGCTCGCAGACCGGCAGCACGCGCTGCGCTTTGACGGCTGCAGCGGCGGCGGCGGTGGGCTGCTGGCAAGCATGGCGGCAGCGCTGCTGGCGGTCCCAGAGGTGCTGTGCCGGCGGCTGATGAATGGCATCAAGCCCTACCAGCTGACAGAGCGAGAGCGGGGCTTTCGAAACCTGGTCAAGGCGGCGGTGGAGGAGGTGAGGTGCAGAGGGTTGTGAGGGCAGCCGGTGGTAGCCGGCTGCACGTTGGAGGGGGTCAAACCCTGCCAAGCAAACAGGGCAATATGCTGTGCGTGCCATGCTGTGCGTGCCATGCTGTGCGTGCCATGCGGCTGCACCTCGTGGGCGCCCAGCTGTGCCTGTCAACACAGTGCACCTCTCATGCTATTCGGCTGTCCTCTGCTGCCCACCCACCCATGCGACAGTGGGACGCCAACCCTGCGGGCCGCCGGCGAGTGGAGCAGCGCCTGCAGGTGCTGTGGACCGTTCGGGTGAGCCCGCTCTGGAAGCACTAGGGCAGCAGTTGGGGAACGCTTGACCGGCACTGGTGGAGCACTTGAACAGAATTTGGACAGCATTGGTGGAAGCCTGGACAGCAGCTTGCATGAAGCAAGCGACCTTTTGTCGTTGCACGCCATCCAATTTCACTTGTCCCACGCGCCTGCCCGCCTGCAGCTCAAGTGTTCCGACTGGATTGCCCGCGTGCGGCCGGAAGTGGTGGCTGAAGCCCGGGCCTCGTATGTCCTGCCAGCACCACTGCCATCCACGGCTGCCACGGTCACAGGCTGCTCCGCGCATGCAGGCGGCGGCGGCGTGGAGGGCGGGGTGCACCACATTCTGCCACCCATTGTGGTGAGCGTCTGCCAACAGCTGTGCTGCTGTCAGGCGCTTATAGTCCTCCTGTCCTTCGCGCTGCTGTGGGGTGCCGTCTGCAGACACCATTCGCACCAGCATGGCAGGGCAGGGGCCCAATGCCAGCTGAACGTGAGCGTGAACGTGCCATGCTCAGCTTCTGGCCTCTGCCTCCCTCCGGGCGCAGGCTCAGCTGCGCATCAGCAATGAGCAGCGCGAGCGCATTCTTGCACACTGGCGCACCTACCAGCATCGTGTGGCTGTGGCGCGGCAGCTGAGCCGAGAGGCAATCCAGCGGCTGCAGCGCCAGGAGGCGGCGCGGCAGCAAGGCGGCCTCAAGGGCCCGGGCGGCAGCCTGGCTGGCACAGCAGGGGTGAGTGCGGCTGGGCTGGGTGCGTGGTGATTACAGCGGTGGCTGGTGCTGTTTGACATGCCTGCATGTCTGCTGCGTCTATTGACATGCCCTGGGTTGCAAGCGGGGAGCGGCGCTTGGTATCACAAGCACAGCATCCTGACTTGCCGCCGCCTTTCCCCTGCCGTGCAGCATTTCCTGGCTTCCCTGCAAGCTGCCTCAGAGCTTGCTACGCTGCCGCCAGAGGAGTCAGCTGCCTGGTTTGAGCTGCAGCACGGCCTGTGGAAGGTGCGCGGCCGCATGCGCGTCTGCGCAGCTGCATGCATGTTTGTGTTGCTCGTCTAGCCACGCCGCTGCTGCTGCTGCTGCGGGTGTGTTGCCATCCAGAGGCAGCGGTGCAGCTTGGTTGGTTTGACTGCCGTGCCACTGGGCAACTTAAAACTTCTCAACCGCGTCATGGCTCCCGCCTGCAGGCCTTGACGCCGCTGCAGAACAGCCGCTTGCTGCTGGGCTGTGCTCCCTACCTGCCCGACTGCACCCAGCTGTGCCGCCTGCTGGAGTGGCAGGAGCAGCGGCAGCAGGTGTCGCGCGGGGACTCAGGCCACTTTCTGGCCACAGCAGTAGCCGTGTGAGGCATAGTTGCATCGCTTTGGCTGCTCGGCAGCCACCCTTGCCCCCTCTCACAACTCCGATAAACGCAGCCGTACGCATCTGTGCTTTTCTGATTCTGCCGACCTCCTCCAGTACCAACGTCTTCTTCCCTTCTGAGCCAGAACTCTACCCATTGCCCACTGTACCTTGCATGTATGGTTTTGTTGAACCTTCTGAAGACCAGCCCATGCTTACCCCAACTACCAGCACCAGTTGAACGCCCCGCCCAATCGTCCGGCCCAGATCTTTGCACCTGCTCTCCGCCTCATCTCTCTCTCTCTTTGCGACCACTTGCTTGCTTGCTGTAAATTTGCTACGTTTCGAAACAAGGTGTGAAGAAGCAAGTGAATGCAGCCATTGTCCCACAGGAGAAAGCAAAGCGGATGCGTGAGGGCACGCGCACAGGTTAACGTGGGCAACACTAGCCACGCCGGCAGCGCTTCAAGGCGGCTGCCTGGCAGAAGGATCGCCCAGTGATGCTCCTGGAGATGGGAAGCTCCGCCATCGGGCTCAGCTGCCGCCGCTGCCGCTGGCCTGCCTGCCGCACTCGTGCTTGTGCTGCGGCCAGTGGCGCACCTGGCACTCCCGGGAGCAGTCTGCGGGGCAGGCGGGAGCGGCAAGGGAGGGAGGGCCAGTCTCAGCTCAACCAACCGGACTGGTCAGGGGCATGCACAGCAACGCGTGAAATTTGTGAGGCGGATGCATGTGAAACAGGCCATGCCCGGCCCACTGACCCCCCTACTCACAGGCGGCATCCTTGCAGCGTGCGCAGCGGCGCAGGCCGAGTGCTTGCTTGCCGCAGCCGGAGCAGATCGAGCGATCATTCACGCTGTCCAATTGTGCCGCGCTGCTGCTCAATGCTGCGCGTTGCTGGGCCGCTGGAAAGCGACGCCCCTGGAGCTGGGCACGCACAGCTGGGAGCAAGGAAACTGCAGAGTTTGCCACTTGCTGGATGTAGTCCGCCGCGCGATGGGGCAGCACTCCGCGCAGCCGCTTGGCAAGCGCCGGTGCCCGCTCCACCGCTGCCACAAGAGCGGCCAAGTCATCACGACTGACTGCTGCTCCTTCGAGATTTGCTGTGACAAAAATGACTTGGGCGGCCACAACTGCATAGTACTGGCTGCCCATGGCTTGCGCAGCATGGAAGGCACGGAGGTGGCAGCGGGTGCACTGTTGCCGCAAGGATTCTTCGGTGCCGCTTGCCCTGTTGTGCGCCGGGTGCATTGTTACCGCAGCCAGCTGCGCTGCTGCAGCTGACAGGATGGCCTTAGGGTTTGCACGGTCCAGCGTCAGCAGCCGCTGGCTGCTTAAAGCCAGGGCGCTGGCAGCCAAGGCACAATCCTCAATTGTGCCCTGCTGCCGGGGCTGAGCTGCATCGTTTTGCAACTGCTTGCAAACCTTCAAGCCATAATCTAGCACCTTGAAGTGCACAGCTGCCTCAAGCTGCTCGCATGTCTGCGGCAGCGGGTGTGGGGCGCCCTGCTGCAGCTGCCTCAGCTGGCGGGTGACAGCGGTGCGGAGCGATGCTGGGCCGTGGGCCAGATCATGGGCGACTGTGCTCCACACGCGCAGCGCCAGCAGCTGTTCGGCGCAGCTGCACTGCAGCAGCAGCCCGCCCAGAGGCTGCAGGGCTGGCAGGTAGGCCGTGTCCCAACTGTCGCTGTTGTCGCCAGCCAGGCCCAGCCGTCGATATACATAGCTGCCCAGCCGGTCCAACTGCTCTCCCTCCCATTCGACGCTACTGCCAAGGCCTGTGTATTTGGCTGTGGCCGCCATCAGCATCGCCTGCACCTCCGCCTGCTGCCCCGCCAGCGTGTCGGGCGGCAGCGCTGGCTCGCCGGCGGCAGTTAGCGGCAGCAGCTCTTCGGCTGCCTGCATCAGCTGAACGCTGCTCACAAAGGCGTGCACCGCCGGGTCGCGCTGCTCGGGTGGGATGGCCATTGCGCGCTGCAGGCGGCGGCGGAAGAACTCGGCGCCGGCAGGCTGCGCAGCAGCAGGCTGGGAGGAAGGGTGAGGGTGGCAGGGTAGGCGGCGGCGGCGGGCTGCAGCGGCACAACTGTCGTTGCTCTGGCCCCTCGGCACTTGCTGCTCACGCCCGTGCCTGCTCACCTCCTCATCCTGTTGCCCTCCAGAGGGCGGGCCGGCTGGGGCAGGGGCGGGGCCACGCTCGTCTGAGGCCATCGTGCTTGGAGCAGCCAGACGAAGGCCGCAGTGCCTGCCGGTTGCTCAGCAGTCCAAACAGGCAGAGCTAGCGACCTAGCCTTTGGGTCGAGGCCATTGACCCGGCCGGCGGTGTGAGTGCCGCGCTCCAGCTGTTCAGGTGTTCGTCGCCCGTTGCAGATCCTTGAAACAGCCGGCACTGATTGAACAAGCAGAGCTGGCTCGCAGGGCTTTTGGTGCAGACTGAGAGTGGTGCAATGCTGCACCACGACCTCTCCTGCGGAGCCCCGCTTCAAGTTGCTGGACACCTGCGTGCCTGCGGCGACGTGTGTGCTGTGCTCCATCTATTGCAACGGTGTGTATTTCGATAAAGCAGCGCCCTTGCAACACCTGGCCCCTGGTTCCACAGAATAACGCTCGTTGCCGCTCTGTGGTTCTGCCTGAGTGCATTGCAAGGCCTGAATGGACTGCTCTGCCGCCAACGAGCTTTGAGGCCTTGAGATTGCGGCGAACAGCCCTGAGAAACAAACCGGCGGGTGTTTTCATGTTGTTTCAGCTGACGTGCTCCTTGTACGTGCTGAAACCATTCGAGCTTGCTGCTGCCGCGCCGCCGCTGCCTCTGCTGCAGTAGCGCTGGTGGTGGTGGTCAGCGGGTCTGTTACACATCTGCACCAGCATCAAGTTCAGATGCATGCAGCAGCAAGCCAGCGCTGTGAAAAGCATGGGGAGGGGGTTCAGGGGGGGAAGCGCATCGTGTGCGGCACAAAGGAATGCAAGGGAGGTCAATCTGAGTCATGCAGGGGAGGGTCATCGGAGGGTCAGGGGGGTTGATAACAAGGGAAGGGCGGTGAGTTGTGGTTTCTGCTGAGCACGGCAGCCAGGCATGCATGCTGCAAGCATGCATACACAAGCGGCCGCGACGCAAAGGCAAACCAAGAATCGAGGCATCTGCCAAAGAATCGAGGCGGCTGTGGGGGGAGCACGCAGCCGCGGAGGCCGCGGCGCCTGTTCCTCCGGGGCCACAAGCCGGGTAGCTTAAGGGGTGGAATGTGCATGGAAAGAGAAGTACTTCCAGTCGGGTCACGTATTTTCAGGGGAGGCAATGGCCAAAGGGGCGCGGGGGTCCTGATGGGGAGACATCTGTGGTTTGAACGGTTCAGGAGCAGCTCGTGGCCGATTGGCTCAGGTGTGCCTGTGTGCCTGTTGCAAGCAAGCGTCGCTGCCCATGCGCAGAAGGTGTGCTGTTGCACCTGGGCTGTGCGCCGTTGGTGCGCTCCCGTGATCACGGCAGTGCGCGCACGGGTGCAGGGCCGCAGGGCCGCAGGCTCCCTTGCACTACGTCTCCTACGGCTTCTTGGCCTCACCCAGGAACCTGCACGGCACGGCGAGCGGCAGCAGGTTCAGCACAAGCAACCCCACCCCTGCTGTGCCGGGAGGCACAGTAAGGGGGATGGGCGGCGCGTTTCCAAGGCGCAGGCCTCCGCTGGGGAAGTGGGCCGGGAATTGGGCGGCTCGGTGAGGCGCTGCGGCACGTACGAATACAAGAAGGAGCTCCGCCCACTCACCAGGCGACATCCACGGGCTGGGGGTTGGTTCCCAGGCCAGCCTTTGCGGCAGACTTGGTCACGTCGTACTTGGCCAGACTGGTCGTCCTCACGTCGATTTGCGCGAACTGCAGGAGCAACCCGCATCCGGTTGTGAGTGCCCAGTGTGCCTCAGAAAGTGCTTTGCAAGCAAAGGATGATGCAGCGTGAGTGCGTGTCCCGGACAGGGCGGGCGCCTGCCCGTCACTGCATCGCATGTGCTTTGCACCACCGTGAGGCCACTCGGCGCACCTTGACGGCACCATTCACAGGCTGCTTGTAGAGCAGGAAGACATCTGTGCACGTGGAGGTGTCAGCAGCCCGGGTTAGTGAGGGCAGGAACAGCAGGAGGCGCGTGCCCGGCTCACTGCCGCTCAGCCAGCAGCCGTGTCCCAACACACCACGCCGCCTGCACCAACAACCCCGCATACAGCAGGGCGGGTCGCTCACAGCGGTGCGGGCCAGTGCCGGGCACGCCGCCGTTGGGCGCAATCCACTTGCTCAGGACCTGCAGGGCTTGAATGGGCAGCAGGTGCACGTTCCATGAGTGTTTGGTGGGGTTTCCAATTGGGTTGGTGTACAGCGGGAGGAGCCCTCCCTGCCGGGCCTGTGGCTGCCCGCAGCACATATGTAGCACATACATGCATGCATATGCACTGCCGGCACACTCACAGTCTCGGACAAGAGCATGTCGCCCGTCCAGGGGATCTGCAGGCGGGGGTCAGAACGCGCTGCATTTGTTGAATCACGTTGCATCCAGTCTCATGCCGGGGCGGCACGTTCAGGGGCGCAGCTGTTGCACGGGCGCAATGCTGTCCATGCATTGCAGGCTTGCAAGCTGCAGCCGGTGAGTGGGCTGGGCGGCTGCATGCATATGCACATCTGCGGGTGCTCACGTTATACCAGATGCCATGCAGGTACGAGCGATCGGTGGGAGTTTTCTGCGCGAGGAACAGTATGGAAGCGGGCAGTGGGCCGGTGGAACGGTGAGGCAGGGCTGTGTGTTCATGTCAGGCAGCGAGTGCCTCAGGTGCTGCCCAGGCATGGGTCTGTGTGCTGGCCTGGCGCTGCTCCATGCACCCTCATGCCGGCCACTTCCTGCCGCCGGAGCGCCTCAACCCTGCCCACAGAAGCCTCCCTCCCTCACACCCTTGCGTCTCAACCCCGCCAGCCAACCCCCGGCGTACCGGGCTGGGTGCATCGGGGTCCACCACAAACAGGGTGAACTTGTCCCCAGGCCTGGCACCCTTGATAAGGAGGCGCAGGGGGCTTGCCATGGGAGCCAGATCGGTGATGAGGGCCCCGCTCTGCAAGAGGGGGCGCCGCCAAGTGGAGGAGTGGCGCGTTGAGCGTGCTGTGCTCAGCAGGGCAGCATGCAAAGCGCTGTGTGTGCAGCGCAGCCAGCTGCCTGCAGGCCGCCTGCTTTGTGGCGGCTGCCCTGGCCGCACAGGCATGCGCAACGGCCAGCCCCCTGCCGGCTTACATTAAAGGCACGACCATCAAAGGTCACCTCCATGCTCAGGCCGCTGATGGGGGCCACGCTCGCGATCACGTCAGGAATGATCTTCGCAGTCTTCAGCTTGGCCTGCAGAGCATTGTCCTCCACCCTGCAAGATTGAAAAACGACGCCCATGGGCTTCGATTAGTTAATCGTTCTTATAAGTATGTGGGTGGGGCGAGATGGCCAAGGGCCTTCCCCCGGTCCTCCGGAGGACCCGCGGCATCCAGCCTGCAGCAGGCGCGGCGGCACAGAGATCTCTGCGATCGATCGCAGGGCGCATGGGCCAGCGGTGGCGGCCGGGTGCTGCAGTGCGCATGTCTGCGGATGCGAAGAACCGCAGCAGAGGCGGAGCAGAGCGGGCCAGCGGGCGGGCGGCGCGGCACAGAGTGTGTGGTGGCAAGCCGGATGTGCAGCAAGCACGTGGAGAGTGTGCGTTGCGCTGGCTATGTCAGGGGCAGGCGCCCAGGGGCAGGCATGTGTGAGCTGGCGCTGGCGGTGTGCACACAGAACTCCAAGGTGCGTGCAAAGCGATGGCGTTGCACTGTGCATGCATGGCGCCCTGGCTGCCTGGCCACCCGGCCAGGCTGAGCAGGCCGCAGGGCGCGGGCCCGGGAGGAGGGTGCAACAAGAAGTAGGGCGCACTCACGGGGGAGAAAGAGTCGCGCCGAGGACGCCGGTGAGCTCATGGGTGGGCGCCTGGGTGAGCGTCACTTGGCTGCGTTTGCCAGAAAAAGAAGTAGGTGGGGGTTGAGCAGCCAACATACAGGGTACTGGGGCACACCTAGCGCCTCTGTGCCGCCTGCTCCTGATCATTGACGAGTAATGCCAGCACTGTGCTCCCGAGCGTTGTGCCGGCAGCCTCTCCTGCCAGCATTCGCAGGCCGGGCAATGCCCCTCCACCGCCAATCCCCCCAACAGCCGACCTGCCCCACCGCCCCCTCACTCACACTTCCAGGAAGGGCGCAAAACCTCCCTTGGCGCCGAAGGCGTGGCCGGCGATCCAGGGCTGCCTGATGACGACCGTGATGAAGGGGCGCACCACAATCTCCAGGGTGCGATCGGCGCAACCCCGGCGGTTGCAGGTGTCGCGGGCCAGGGTGATGGACACAAGGGGGCCCAGCTTGAGTGGGCGGCCCTTGAAGATGGCCCGGTTGTTGAGGCTGGCAGCCAGGTTGCCCCACCGGTCCAGCCGGGCATTCACAACAGCGCCGTACGCCCAGCTCACGCTCGTCAACGCTTCCTGCGGCAGCAGACGCAATGCACAGGCGGGGAATGAATTGCAGCAAATGAGCTTGCTCCGAGGGGGTTGCTGTGGTCTGGGAGTCAGTGGGATGTCTTTGATCCCAGCAGGATAAGGATGACAGCGGTGCCTGGGCTGCCTTGCACATGCTGGCATGCTGGCATGCTGGTGCGGGTCTGCCTGCACGGCAGTTTTTGGTTGTTGAAGGGCTGGCTGGCTGGCTGGCTGGCTGGCTGGCTGGCTGGCTGGCTGGCTCTACACCAGTGTGTGGCACAATGCCATGCCAGGGAAGGGGCACAGGGCAACTGAGGAGCCTGCTCTCAGAGGCTCACGCTGTTGTCGGTGTTGCCGGTGAGGAACCACGCCAGACCGCCGATGTTGGGGTTGGACACAATCTGCAATGACAGCACGTGTAGAGGGGGACAGGGGGCGGCATCACTGCATCGATGTGCAGGGCATGAGGGTTTGGCAAATGCTTCCCGCACTGTGCATGGCATGCGCAGAGTGCCACAGCCCCCGGCGAGGCGCACTGGTGCAGCCGCTGCACTGCAGGGCATGGCACGGCTTCGCACGCAATGCTCACGTTCACGTTGCCGTTGCCATCTGCCTCCCAGGTGTAGGGAGCATCGTTGAAGCCTTCGCCGCTGTTGCCGGCCAGCACTGCAGATCAGAGGGTTGGGGAAAAGGACGAGGGGTGTGGCGCATCGGGACCAAGAGACGTGCGCATTCCGCATTGGGTTCCAGCATTCCTGCGCACCAATGAGATGCAAGCGGGGGGCGCACCAGCTCTTAGACAGCGGCTGCAGCGGGAACAGGGGCGCGCAGTGGAAATGTGCTGCCAGAAAGAGGGATGCGAGCTCGCTCAGTCGAGTGCACAGACAGACGCCCGTCCACCCCGCTCCACTCACGTGTGCCGACGGCCTTGAAGGGCCTGGGCCTCTGGCCCGGCCACTTGGGCTGGAACTTGTTGGCCTGGGCGGGCGCGGCCAGCAGCGCCAGCAGGGCGGCGCACAGCAGGAAGGCACGCATCTCAGGCAGCCTGCAGGCAGATGGGGCGGGGTCACGGCCAGGCAGGTTGGGACGTGAGCAGGGGCGGCAAGGCGAGCAAGGGGGTCGGCATAGCTGCCAACCAATGGTTAGCCTCCCTCCACACGATCTGCAAGTGAGTCAGCACAGGGGGTAGGACTTGCACGCGGGGAGAGGCACGGGGTCGGGCGATTAGTTGATCACATCAAATCATGATGTGCCAGCGGCGGGTCCGTCGGTCAGCTCCGGGTGTACTCAACCATCCAGCAGCGCCCCGACCCCAACGTGTTCCGGATTCCTACGAGTTTACAGACTCTGGATGAGCTGGGCACGCGCACTGAAGCCCTGCTGCAGCCCCCTGCAGCCCGAATGTTCGCGGCCGCTCGTCCGGACCGCTCTCGCCGCCCGTGCCCGCCTCCCTGGCAGCGGCGTTCGATGCCACAGCCGTCCGGAGACCTCTACAAGAGCCAGGAGGCTCGAAACAAACGGCCCCCGCCGAGAACGCGGCCGCAGCTCCCAATTCAGCCACCCGATTGCAAGCCGCTCGGCTGCATAGCAATAATAGCTCACTTGCACGTTTGCTGCAGGCGGGACGGCCTCAATTGATGCACTTGGCGGGGGTTCGTACTAGTTCTACGAAGAGGCCCGAGCCGGTCTGAGGAGGCTCTGAGGACTCCCAGCAGCAGGAGCGTGAGCAGGCAGTGTGAATTGACTGGTGGTGAGCGGCTGCAGCACCACGAATAGATGCCTCCAGCATGCATGCCAGCACTGCGATTATGCATGCGCGCCGTCGCCGTCGCAATCGCGACATCGCCCCCCGGCACCGCCTGCTTGCATCGGGCAGATTAGAGGATGCAGCAACTGCTCGGTGCCAGCATCACAGTGCTGTGGTTGGACTGAAGTTTTGGATGCCATTCATTGGCTCCCTGGGGCCGGGGCTGATATGGGGAGACAGGAAGCATATGCATGCATGACGGCGGCGCTGCCTATCCGGTGCCCAACTCGGGTCCAGCAGCAGGTACCAGCGGCAAGTGACAGCAGCCCACTTTAGGCACGCTGCTTAAGGGGCCTTACACTGTTGCGGCACTTCCCCGTTCCATCCCGCTTGCTTGCACTGCTGCAGTGATGCACCGCCGCATGTTGTCAAGAAACAGTGCCCACCACCACCTGGCAGCCCAGCAACCGGGCTGCGTTCAGCGGCAGTGGCAGGGGCAGCGCCTTCACAAGTGCAGCTGCACGACTGCATGCTGGCAATGCAGAGCATGACGCCTCTTGCAAAGGGACCGCACGCCACAGGGGCTGTCTGGCTGGAGCTGCACCAATCGATTGATCGATATCGCAGCTGAGAAGTGTGAGCGTGGCAAGGTTCTCACTGGAGGCTGAGGTCACACCTTCCCCCTGCTTGCGCCGTATAACCGAGTCAGCACACAGCCAGCGAGCAGCAGCTCCATGGCTGCCTCCAGCAGGTCCACCGTCAGCAGCTGGTGCAGGCTTCCGCGCTGCAACTGCCGGCTGATCGCTGCAAGCGCAAGCCGAGCCTCAGCCCTGCCAGCGACAGCCCTCAGGGCCACATACATGAGCTTGACTGACTTCATGCTGTCTGAAGCCCTTGATTCCAGCATTGAAAGCAGCAGGACTTTGCCAGTGGCTGCAGAGCTCTCGGGCTGAGCCGGCAGGCTCGAGCCGGCAGGCTCGAGTCCCAGTTGCCAGTGGCTGCCGCCCCCACGCTGACACGCCGCTGCACGTACCGCCACACCCTATCCTCCACAAGGCTCTCCCAGCACACCGGCCCAGCAGCTGTATGGGCAGCCGTGGCATGCAACAGCATTGCTTGCACCTCCGCCTGCTGCCCAGCAAGCGTGGCAGCGCCGGCTGGCCGGCAGCCGTGAGCGGCAGCAGCTCGTCGGCTGCATTCATCAGCTGCACGCTGCTCACAAAGGCGTGCACCGTCAGACTGCGCTGCTCTGGTGGAATGGCCAGTGCACGCTGCAGGCGGCGGCGAAAGAACTCGGCGCCAGGGGCTGGCGCAAGGTCGGGGCAGGCGAGCGGCGGCGGCGACGGCGGCGGTGGCCAGTCCTGGCAGGTGAGCCGGTTTGGCTCCCGGAGGTATACACGGCCGACTTGATCCCAACCTCACATCGCCGTCATGCTGCGCTGCGGGCGGGGCAGCACTGGAGGTGCTGGCAATGGCCAATCCCCTGCCGACCGACGTGGTGCAAGCCTGAACGGAGGACTCCGTGACTGCTTGCGATTGCAATGAGCCGGCGGACCGCGAAAGAGCCTGCAGCGAAGCGAGACGAGAACTCTGCGGTTCCGCATTTTGGCGTTCATGGGCCGGCGGTCGCCTCTCCGCTCTATGCAGTCATGCTAGGTGTGCCCGCGCAATTGACGATTCCTTGAGCGAGCCGCGTCCGTGCCGCAGCCCGCTCTGCGGCAAACTCGAAAGGCGCTCTCGCCGCCCTGCAGCGCGATGAAGCTGCTGGTGTGGAACATCAATGCGCTGGTGGGTCAGAGGGTCGCCGCGATTGTGCGATCACCGCTGCGTTGCCCAATGCCGCCGCCGCCTCGCCGCTGCCGCCACCCGCCGCCATCCTTGCCGTTGTTGCGCCGCCACTCCTCCGCAGGCGCCCACGGCCCGCAACGCCGTGCACAAGTACGGCAGCTGGGCGGGGTTCTTCCAGCACCACGGCTTGGACATGCTGGCCCTGCAGGTGAGGCACGATTGCCTAAAGGATGAGCCACCATGCTTGGCAGGCGGCAGCCAGAAGTGGGCACCCCCGTTGCCCTCGGTTTCCTGCCACCAACGCACCATGCCAGCCCCTGTCACCGCAGGAGTCCAAGGTGATCGACGAGAAGCTGACCAAGGAGCTGGCGTGCGTGGACGGCTTCCAGTCCTTCTGGGCCTGCTCCCGGTGCGCTGGGGGGTTGCTTGTTAAACATTGCCGCCTGGGCACACCCATGGCAGCCCAGCCTCAGCGAGATGGCATGCATGCATTACAAGGTTACGGCCCTGGGGCACAGCGCCATAATGCTATTTGCAATGGACCATGGCACCGCAGCGAGAAGAAGGGCTACTCGGGGGTGGCCACCTACGCCTCTGAGGCCTGGGCGCCGCTGAGTGCTGAGGCCGACTGCCTGGGGTCGGGGGAGGATGACATTGACCGGGAGGGCAGGTGGGTGGGAGCTTGTGATCGATGGATGCAAGGTTTTCGGTGGTGACCTGTGGTGGTGGGGTGTCAGCTTCGGGTGGTGTCTCGAAGCAGCAGTACGCGCCTGCTGCTGAGCATTTTGCGGAGAGCGTGCATGCCCGGCGGCCCCATGGTCCCATTGCGCTGCCTTTCCCGCAGGATCGTGGTGACCGACCACGGCGCCTTTGTGCTGGTGCGTCGGTGCTGCCGCCGTCGCCAAGTCCGCTGCAGCTGCGTGCAGCCGTGCTGCTGTTGTCCCTGCCGCATTGCATCCATAGCATGTGTGCACGTGAACCGATGCATGCTGATGGCTGCCCGCCCGCCATATTACTGCATTGCTCTCCACTTCTCAGTCTGCTTCCCGGCACGCCCCCTCTCACTCCAGATCAACGTTTACGTGCCCAACTCTGGGGATCGCCCCGCCCGCGCCCGCCTGCCCTACAAGCTGCGCTTCCTGGAGGCAAGCTGTGGTTCATCTGCTCAGCGGCCGCTCAGTTTGTTGTGGTCCAGCAACTGTGACGGCAGCTGCGGCGCAGCGAGGCTGCCAATTCACAGCGTGCACCTTCCTCCCTCGCCTCGGCTACCCACTTGTCCACTGCAGGCACTGCGGCGCAAGTGTGACGACCTTGCTGCGGCTGGACGGCAGGTGTGCTGCGGTCACAGAGGCGGCTGGTCACCACAGTGCCTCTGAGATTGGTTGACAGCACTGGGCTCCTCACCGTGCCGCAGCTGCATTTCATGTGCGGCTGTCAAGCACGTGGGCCTGCTTCTCCCCCGCTGCAGCTGCTGACCGTGGGTGACTTCAACACCCCAGCTGTGCCACTTTGCAACACACGGACCCGCTGCCCGTGCTCTCCATCCTGCCTCTCTGCAGCTGCTGATTGTGGGGGACTTCAACATCCCAGCCGAGCCGCGAGACATGCACCCCTCGCTGGGGCCCTATGAGGAGTCGTACGGCGAAGAGGAGCGAGCTGCGCTGGCTGGGCTGATGGCATCCTACCCAGGTGGGCTGATGGGGGTGGCTTGGGCTGTGTTGGTGCTCAGCAGTAAGATGTATGGTGGGAGGTGTTGGGAGGTGTGGAGGGAGCAAGCAGGAACTGACGAAGGTCCGCAAGCATGGGCATGCCTGGCGTGGATGCGCACCAACACAGTGAGCCTGTGCTCCCCTGGCTGCTTTGCAGATGTGTGGCGGCGGCTGCACCCGGAGGAGAGCAGCACTTACACGTGAGTGGTGCAACAAACAGCAGGCATTGTGGCCACGCATTACTGTGCAGCATGCTGGCCTGATCGGCAGCGAATCGGCTTGCCAAGCGCAGCGGCGCAGCAACGAGCAATGCTGCGGTCCATCCCAACACCTGCAGGGTGTGGAATGAGAAGACGAGTGCCCGCGCATTCAACCAGGTGTGCAGGCTTTGCGTTGCATTGGATGCTTCCGCTTTGGTGCATTCTCTACACGAGCTGCTGGCTTGCTGCTGGAGGATCCCAATGGCTTAGCCGGCGATCCCCAAACCCACCGTGCCAACCAATCAATGGATGTGACTGCTGCTCGCCCTGTTTTGCAGGGCCTGCGCATCGACTACGTGCTGGCCAGCCCCGCCCTGCTGGACAGGGTGGTGTCCTGTGAGGTGCTGAGCGCGGAGGTGCTGCCGCCCAAGTGGAGCGACCATGCGGGTGAGGCCCCAACCTGGTGCACTGGTGTCGATTGCTTGGCGGTGTTGAGCGCAAGTGCTGCCACGCGAGTGGGGAGACCACGCACATGTGTGCCCTGCCAAGCACTGACGCTATGCGCAGCTGTGCCAGGAAGATGCTTGCTCCGCTTGCTTGCACCCGGTTGCCCTCTGTTCCTGCCATCCTACCGCAACCCCCACACCGCCTCTCCCGGGCCCTCCCACCAGGCATCCTGCTTGAGCTTAGTGGCGTGGACCCGCCCGCAGCCCACCCGCCCTGCAAGGCCTGGCAGGCACTGCACAAGCGGTTCAACGACACCAGCCAGCGCTCCATCCTGTCCATGTTTGGAAAGAAGCGGCCCGCCGAGCCGGCAGCGGCAGGCAAGGCGGCGGGCGGTGGCGGCAGTGGCGACAAGGGGGTGCCTGCGAGGGCAGGGACTGCGGCAGCAGCAGCAGCTGCCTGCAGCGGCGCAGCAGGCTCAGCTGGCGGCGCAGCAACAGCAGGAGCAGCAGTTGGGGAGGCAGGCAGAAGTGCAGCAGAGACAGGAAGCAGCAGAGGGCAGCAGGGCGATGAGCAGCAGGAACAGCAGCAGCAGCAATCGCAGCAGCAGCAGGAGCAGCAGCAATCGCAGCAGCAGCAGGAGCAGCAGCCACCAGCCAAGAAGCCACGTCAGGCTGATGCGGCGGCGGCAGAAGAGCTGTCGTCCGGCAATGCTGGGGCAGAGGCTGGAGTAGCAGGCGGTGGCACGCAGCAGAAGGCAGGTGGCGGCGGCAGCGGCGGCAGGAGGCAGGCGGCCAGCGGCGGCAAGGGGAAGGGCAAGGCGGCGCAGAACGGCCAGCCAAAGGAGGCGGCAGCAGGGCAGCGGACGATAGGCTCCTTTTTCAAGAGCAGCCAGTGATGTGCAGCTGCTGTAACGCTGGAGATCTTGGCGCAAGGGATGCAGGAAGCTAGTGTGTGGTCCTGCCGCGCCGCCGCTCGATCGTAGTACCCTTGGCAAGTGGGCGGCCCTTCAACCGGCCCGTTTCTTCTGATCACCTGCACCATGCTGTCTGCCATTCTGACCTCCTCGCCTTTTGCGCTGCACTGGGCGTGGGCGCCCGGCATGGTTGGCGCGGCAGCGCGCTCCGCCGGCCCTCCCGAGTCTCCCAAAACGCCGAGGTGGGAGTCTAAAGCCCCGTCCTGTGTGCGGACGTGCGGCCGGCGCCTTGCAGCCTGAGCTCGCCGAACCCTCTCGCCGCCCCGCGCGCTGCAGGTCCTCCAAGGCGGCCCCAGCAGGCGCAACCTAGCCGAAGCGCCCAACCACGCCTCCCTGAAGGACCAGGGCGAGCGCATCCCACCACAGCAGCCGCCGGCGCCGCCCCTCAACAGCTGCCGCTGCCCGCCCTCTGCCCTCCCAACTCAAAAACCCGCATGACCCCAGCATTTCTGTTCATTGCCCCTGTTCAGCAACCCATCTGAGTACCGACCGCTACACGTACCTGCACTGCCTCTGGTTCATTTGATGCGACTTGCCGTCTAGCGCGCATGCGCACGCCGTGCACCCCCTCTGCACTGCTGTGCACAGGCCCCTTTTCAGCTGCGGCCGCCAGAATATGATTGACCCTCTAACCCCCTGTTCAACCTATCCGTATGGACCCTCCCAACGATCCAACACAGCCCTCGGCATGCTTCCAACCCTCATCAGCAAGCTTTACACTTGGCCCCTCGGCTGAACACGTGCAAACACTACGCAAACGCAAGCAGCAGTCGGGCTTAGGACGGCAGCAGCAGCCTGAGGAAGGGCTAGCAAGAAGGACGGGAAGTAAGGATTGCCGGCTGGCGCCGCCACACAGTCTCTGCACCTGAAATGAAAGGCTTGTCTCAGCAGCAACAGCGCTGCCACCACCACCGCTGCTGCTGAACCATGCGTCATCAGAAGCGGGGCTGCACTTGCTTGTGAGTAAGCGGCACTAAGGCTGGCTGAGCCGCTTCAGTCGCTGGAGCGCGCCTCGCCGCCCTGCGAGGGAGAGAGGGGGCAAGACGGCGCAAATCCGGCAAGCGGGTAAGCTTGTGTGCTGGGCAGCCGCCCAACTTTGAGACGACAATACTAACGCAGCTAGCTTGGCCCCGGCCAGCCAAGCCAGACCGTCCCAGGCCCTCACCTTTTTGCCGTAGCCAGAGGGGTCAGCCATGATGCCTGCTCCCTTCTCCTGCCGAGGGGCACACAGGGTGCAGACGGATGGCGGGTCAAGCAAGAGCAACCCCACTGGCATGATTCAAATGGGCCTCTTGGGCATAAGTCAGCAACGGGGCATGGCACGGCACGATGCACGGGTTCAGCATTCGCAACGATGGCAGGCACTCACCTTGGCAGCCTCGCCGCCCTGCGGGGAGGAGATGGGGAGGAGAGACGGTACTGGGCACCAGCCGGCAGTGTCTGGCCACGAGTGCACAGCTCTACCCCACTGGCAGGAGGTGTGGGTGTGAGCGAGCAGTTACTTAAAATCGCAGTCTGGCTGACCACCCCGCTAGCCGCCACCCACCTTCTTGCCGTAACCAGAGGGGTCGGCCATGATGCCGGCGCCCTTCTCCTGCCGAGGGAGGGTAACAGAGGCAGGGTGGGGAACAGGTAGACTCATCAGGTCAAGGAGTGATTGCTGGAGTGTGCGTGAATGAGCAGGCGCGTAGAGCCACTTGCAGCCTGTGCCATGCAGGCCATGCTGGCGCTTCGGCAAGCCAGTCTTACCTTGGCAGCCTCGCCGCCCTGAAAGGAGGGCAGAGAGGCAGTTTGCACTCACCGGCAGGCCAGCACTGTGAGCGGGTCAACTGCCAAGCCCAGCCTTTCCGCGCCCATTGACGCCCGCCCAATCTTCACCCACATTCCGCCTGTGCACCCACCTCGTGACCGAAGGAGGCGGGGTCCGCCTGCATGATGGTGACGGGGTGGGAAGCAAACGCATTGCTTCAGCAGTCGATGCGAGCCCGTGCACAGCGGGGCGGGACAAGCAGGGTAATCCAAGCTGCTGATGCCAGGGGGCAGGCTTGAGCAAGGCACTGCCGGCAGGGTCTGCTGTGCGCGAGCTTGGCAGGGGACCCAGCTCACCATGACGCCTGCAGCAGAAGGAGGAGGGGCAGGGGGAGGGGGCAGGCCACTGAGCTGCGGTGCCAGTGCCTGCTGTCTGGTCACAGCGGGCTGCATCCTGCCCAAACCCCGGACGCACAAAAAGCAATTCCACTTGCGCCACTCACCGGCGCCCTTCTCGTGCACCAGATGAAGCGGGAGGGGGAAGAGGAGGACACAGGCAGAGCCAGTCAGTGGGGTGTAGTAAGCAGCTTTGCGGGGCAAGGCAGGGCATTGGCTGCAGACACGACGCCCCTCTGCTGCAGGTTGGCTAGCGCACGCTGCTTGCTCAGCAGGGCCAGTTTGCTGGCATGCTCATCTTGGCAGCCTCGCCGCCCTGCGCACAGGGGGGGCACACACAGCCAGAAGAACCGTTCACCTTATTTAGCCGTCAGGTGGGGAGGCTGCTACGCTGATGTGTCATGGCATCAGAGCTGTCCCCAGAGCCGCTTGTTCCTCTTTACTGCCACGCCCAGGACAGCCCAGCCCTGCCCTGCCCCTCACCTGGTGCCCGTAGCCAGAGGGGTCGGCCATCACGCCTGCAGGAGAGAACAGGGACGGCAGAAAGCGGGCAGGCCTGGCTTCGTGTGGATGAATGGCTGCGGGCCCCTGGGCTCTTGGCCCTCCGGCGCCCTTGCCACCCGTCGGGAGCTGATGCATTTCACATAACAAAGCAGGCCTGAAGGCTCCGCTCACCGGCGCCCTTCTCCTTCGCAGCGTGCACGCAAGGGAGGAGGGGCCGTGGGCACAGGACAATGATCTCAACAGAACAGCAAGGCGGTGAGCGGCGGCAGCAAGGCGCTGAGCAGCGGCAGCGAGCAAAGGCAGTATCCCTGAGTTTTTCATTGCCAGCCTCTCCTTTTAGGCTTATCTGGCCGCCAGAAGACATGTTTTAGTTGGCTCTTGGTTACTGCGAGGAGAAAGGCAGGTGGGCAGAAGCCGGGGGCCAAACTGGTGATTAGGCACATGGTTCGCGAGCGGCAGCGCCGGCGGCGGCGACGCCGACCAGTGGCGGCAGCCATCAAAACGAGCAGTGGCAGGGCAATCCAACCTGCCGAACAGTCTGCACGCGCCACGCACGCCCACAGCAGACGCCCCAACAGTCAAAGCAGAGACGCTGCTGGCTCTGAAAGTTGCGTCCAAGGCGAGCTGCCCTTCTAGGGCGTGTCAGCCTGCACTTGCCTTGGTTGAGATCCGGAGGCCTTTCAAGGCGCTGCTGGTTGTGTGGTGAGAACAGGGGAGCGGAGAACAAGACGAAAAGAGAGGAGCGAGGCTCATGATGCCTCCGCAGCCGCCTGACAATGCCCCCTTCCCTCCCTCATCGGCGCAGCCGCCGCCCCCTCACATGCTTTCCTGCAACCTGCCTCTTTCCCGCTGCAAACCTGCCTCCTGGGACCGGCAGGAATAATGTTACAGTGTCGACAACCGCAGGCAACCAATACATCCATCAACTAGGGTACCGAACGCCGCTGCCAGCAATACATCACATCCAGGGTGCTGCGCCGCCGGCTGCATGCGGCGAGTGCTGCTGCTGCTGCTGCTGCTGGGGCGGCTGCCGCACGGGGCTGAGCGGGTCCGATCCAAGCATGGCACCCAGATCAGAGGGCAGCTGCTGCTGCAGGTCGCTCCAATCCTCCAGGCCACCGCCGCCGCCGGCACCCATGCTGCCGCCGGCCAGGCCCAGCCCAAACGCGCTGCCGCCACTGCCATGTGCCAAGCCGCCAAACGACCCCAGCAGTGAGCCGGCGCCGAAATCCAGGCCGCCGCTGGTGCTGGCCCCAGCGCTGCCAAAGCCAGGCAGCGGCTGCTGCAGGTGCGGCTGGAAAGCTGACAGGCCAGGCAAATCCAGGGGGCTGCCGGGGGCTGTGCCTGTCAAGCTTCCCAGCTGGAGGTCTCCCAGTCCGCCAGAGGGAGGCAGGAAGGGCAGCGTTGCAGGGACGGCAGAGGGCGAGGCGGCCGCCGCCGACAGCTGCGGCCGCTGCGGGCTGAGCAGCAGGGGTGACTGCGGCAGGCTGCCCGTGCGAGTGGGCAGCTGGGTGGGGCTAAGTGGTGCCACAGGTGGCTGCTGCAGCAGCAGACTGGGCGCCTCGGGCTGACCAAAAATGCTGCCGCCAAACAGGCTGCTGCCGGTGCTGCCGCCGCCGACCCCACCATATGCCGACAGCGCTGGTGAGGGCGCAGGCACGGCTTCTGCCACTGCTGCTGTCGCCGGCACAACAGGCAGGCCTGGCTCACCAGCCAGCCCAGGCAGCGCCGGCTCGCTGGCTGCGCCCAGGCTGGGTAGCAGCAGCGGACTGCTGCCGCCAAACAAGCTGAACCCTGCTGAGGAGGCCCCTCTGCCTGCTGCTGCTGCTGCCGCCGCTGCTGCCACTGCGGCCACCCCAGGCACCTCTGCCGGTGGAAGGGGCACTGGCGGGGGCACAGCTGGCTTGACATTTGCCCACGGCGCCGGCTTGAGCGGCGGGGGCGGCGGGGCGTCAGCCACCGAGCCCGCTGCTGCTGCCGCTGCCGCCTTGCCGCCCGCTGCCGCTTTGCCGCCTGGCTTCACCAGCTGCACCGCCTTGCCGCCCTTGACTGCCACCACCCGCGGGGCCGCCACAACAGCCGGTGATTCCGGTGTAGCAACGCCCTGCACACCCGCTGCCTTGGCTGCCTTGGCTGCTGCCTTGCCGCCATACACCACAGCGTCGGCTGAGGGCTTGGCAATGGGGCTCTTGGGCCGAGGCAGCGAGTCGGGCAGCTGAAGGGAAGAGAGGGGTGGAGGAGGGAACTGTGAGCTACAGGGGGGAAGCAGCGCTACTCTTCCGCAGGCAAGTGCTCTCTGAGCAGAGCCACATGGCATGCGGCACTGTCTAGAAAGCGTCGCTACCACCCTTCCACCGCCGCACCTCGAAGGGCGGGTGAGCGAAGCGGCAGCGCGTCTTGTACGTGCAGCGGCCGCGCACCCAGTCCCTGCGGGATGACGAAATGTGGTGTTGAGGGGGTGGGGCTGGTGAGCATACCGAGCTTGACAAGAGCCTTGTGGGGCAGCCGCAGTAGCATGCCACACACACATATGTCACACGCAGCACACATCCAGCAACAAGTGGCGCTCCACTCCACAGCTAGCAGAAGCTCCAGTGCCAGTAGACACAAAACTTCTGGCCACGCCACAGCCCCCAGTTGCCCTGCCCCCGTCCCCACCTGCAGGGAGGGATCTGGCCGCAGGCACACGTGTCCCACAGACGGTTGGCTGCGCCACAGAAGCAGCGCCAGTCGCCATAATACGAGATGACGCGCATCTCGCATTGGTGGCCCGCCTGGGCTGCCGCCGCTGCCGCAGAAATGCTGCCTGCACTGGAGCCGCTGCCGGTGGGGTTGGGGGCAGCCGCCGCCTTGGCTGGTGGAGCAGGCTGCGCTGGCGCCGCTGCTACCACTGCCACTGGCTGGCCTGGGGCGTCATGCCTGCCAGCCCAGCCAGCGCGCCTG
>VIYQ01003776.1:0-20579 GCA_009928355.1 Chlorella sp. CH2018 | reverse complement strand
CGGGGGGCGGGGCGGGGGGCCGTTTGAAGCACTTGAACGTTTGGAGCCCGCGCACCTGGAGAGGGGCCCCACGGCCTGCCGCTCCAGGAAGTGGTCCAGATAGGCCACGGCCTTGAACACGATCGTGCTGTCGAGATCCCAGTCGAAGGAGACCTGCGGGGGCGGCGCCAGAGACGTTGCTGGGCGACCATGCAAGGCATCAGCCCGCCGCCGCCGGCAGCCCTCCCCCCGGCCCTCACCTCGCACAGCCACTCCGTGAGGATGGCACGGTGCCGCTCCGTCACGCTCTGCTGCGTGCGGCGCACCGCGGCCACGGAGGGGAGGCACCCCGCCTCGGCCTCCCGCAGCGACAGCAGCTCATACTGCCGGCGCCACTGGGCCTCCGGCTCGGCTGCAATGGCCGCCCAGGCGGGCCACCGGTTCTGGCAGGCCCGCTGCCAGGCGTGGGGGCCCAGGGCGGAGAGGGACGCGCAGCTGCACAGCGCCGCGGCGAGGTCCCGGGCCGGCAGCAGCCCCAAAATGTCCACAATAAGCTCGGAAGGAAGAGAGAGGAACATGGCCCCGAGCGTAGTGCCCACAAACCCCAGGCAAAAAGGAGGCAGCACCCGGCGGCGGCCCCGGCCTAGTCCAGCGCGCTGCGCTGGCGCGGCCCGGCCTGCATGCAGCCTGGCCCCTCCCACGCGCCCCAGCCGGCTTGTTTCGGTCGCAATTGCGACCGGACGCGCGACGGGCGCGCCACATTTCAAATGGGGGGACCGGTGGCGGCCCGAGACCCCCAACAGCTCTTCAACCGCCTGCCCCACACCGGCCGCTCCTCTTCGGTGGCAGCCGCTCAGCCAAACCGCAAGCCGCAGGCCCCTGGCTTCAAAATCTGAATCACCAGCAGCCTCTGCGATCCATGTGCTGGCTCACAGCCACCGATGCAGAGTCACCTGTACGGGTGGGCCACTCACACTGCTGCTACACGGGACGGCCAACTGCGCAACGTGGGATGGCTGCTCATCACAAGCGTCATCATTTGCCGCCTCCCAGTGTGCACCGGCATTGCCGTCAGCCTCCACCCGTACTGACTGGGCCGTTAGGCACCTGGAGCCACTGCCCAAGCAGCACTGCTGCTGCCAGGGCGCTGTGTGGCTGTTGGCACGCGCACGCTGTGCCCGGCTCGCATGGCTAGCGCCATTCGAAATTCTGCCTTTGCCAGGACAGTGCCGGCAGCAGGTCTGGGTCATTACATGGAAGTGGCGTCAGGCCACAGTATCAAGGGCCTTGGGGATGAAATCATGCATTCGTCACGGCTGACACAACGCAACCACAGCGGCATCAGAGCTTACACAGCAGGGAAGTGGTGAGGTAATCAACGGGCTGCCACGCCCGCTCACGAGCAGACAGCGGTACACTCTCCAGTGGATGGGTCCGGGCAGTAGCCGCCAGGTGTGCCCTCCCCCATGCACTTGCACTTGCACGTCTCGCCGTCAAAGGTGCCAAACTTGCAGTCGCTGCGGCAGGGGGTCGTGTGCAGGCACATGCGGGGCAGGTTGGCAGGCAGCCCGCAAGCAACGCCTGTGGCCCACCGCAGCCCTCCAAGTTCCAGCAGTCTGACAGCCGCTGGCGATACTTTAACAGCTCACACCCCACAAGCAGGCCCCCCTTGCTCCTGCTCACCCCACATATGTCTCGCACACGTTGTCGGCCTTGATATCAGTCGGCTTCTCGCACTTGAGCTGGTTCGCCACACGGCTGGCGGGCACAGGGTTGTCCATCCAGGCCAGCAGCTGCAACGGGGGAGCAGACAGCCAGCGGCAGCAGCGTCTGTGAAGGCGGGCACAGGGCAACAGCATGTACGCGGGCATGCGGCAGTTGCATGGCAGCTGGTGTAGCCACTTAGACCACAAGCGCCACTGCCACATCCCCGCCACTGTGTGTCTGCCCACCTGCTGCGTCGTCACAAACCACACATCCGGCTGGTCTGCGGCGTACTCAATGAATCGGCGCAGCTCCTCCACCCGGGAAGACTCCGACTGCAGCCCTGCAGCAGGCAGGGCAGCGGGCGCCGCAGCTCACACGTGAGCATTGCATGCTTGCTGTGCAGCACCCAAGCCATGGAAACAACATGTGCCTGCTTGGTGTAGCACACGTGCCATTGAGGCCAAATATGCCTGGGCAGCAACAGTGCGAGGCAGGCGCCGAGGTGGTGGGCCGGGCGCCGACATGCCTGCAGCAAGCGCCAGTGAGGAGGCAACCCAACCGGGCAGGCGCAGGCAGTCACACCCAACCTAGCTGTCCTCCCTACCCACCTGCATGGAAGAACAGGCCCAGCGGGGCGCGGTTGCCCGACAGACGCCGCTCCAGCTGCGGGCGGGGGGAGATGCACATGGGGCGCGAAGCTGTTAGCATGCAAATGACCAGGAGTGCAGCCATGCCTGTGTGGCTCGTGTTGCTTGCTCATTGGGAATGCGAGCGCAGTGCAGTCGCATGCGCCATCTCTGCTAGCAGGCCACACCTCCCGCTTGTAGTTGTCATAGGCATTGCCCGGAGGGTCCATGGAGGCAATGGGCTGGCCGTTCTCATCAGCCACCGACCACAGAGGCACCTCCCACAGCTTGTGCCGCTCGCCCGGGCTGCAGCTGCCTGCGGACGGGCATGATGGTGGGTGACACGTGCTGAACGACGACCCGTTGGGTTGCTGCCTTGAAGTCACTGCATGTCAGCCCATGCTCCTTGCTCCATGGCAGCCCCTGACCCCAAGCAGGCCTTTCTTGCCCACCCCCACCCAGGCAGCCGCCCTCACCTGTGTCGCAGTCCTGTGGGATGCCCTGGTCCATGCGGTAGGGCCAGCTGCGCTGCTCCAGGGAGGGGCTGATCTTGGAGGGCACGTTGTCCGGGATGGAGGAGTCGTACAGGAAGCCGGCCTCCTCCAGCGCCTTGCGCCCCTGCTCGTCGTGCAGCAGGAACGGCGCCCTGCAAACGAGTGGGAAGGTGGCAGCTGCAGGTTGGCCATGCCTGGGTGGCTGGGGTGGCTGCTTGACGGACGCAGCAGCACCTGTGGGCAGGCAGCTGAAGTGGGCC
This sequence comes from Chlorella sp. CH2018, assembly GCA_009928355.1. Taxonomy (NCBI): domain Eukaryota; kingdom Viridiplantae; phylum Chlorophyta; class Trebouxiophyceae; order Chlorellales; family Chlorellaceae; genus Chlorella; species Chlorella sp. CH2018. The sequence goes on along the minus strand of VIYQ01003776.1, from coordinate 17,513 downwards.
AGCTGCGGCTGCTGACAGGTGAGCCCCTGTGCCAGTGCAGTCATGCTCACACACTGACAATGTGACAAACTCCCTCCCGTACTTGCCTGAAGCCCACAATCCTGTCCTGCGGAATGCCGGTGGCGTTGACCAGCCAGGTGCGCGCCCCCACAATCTCCTCCTTGGATGGGTTGCCCACGTGCGTCATGGTGTGAGTGGCTGCACAGGCACACACACCGCGTGCTGGTCAGTAGCACATTGAGGGCAGCCAAGTGTGGAACAGTCCCGAATGGCTGGCCAATGTGCCTCATCGGGCAGCACCCCACACTGCACATCGCAGCCCCTCCCCCGCTCACCAATCTCATTGCCAGCCATGTACAGGGCTTGCACGGCAGCAGGGATCGTGTCTGCGGCAGCCGGGGCAGAGGTGCGGCGGAGAGATGCCTCAGCCAGCACGCAAACATGTCAAGTGGCAGCAGCCGTGCCATGCAGCACTCGCCTACACAGGTGGGGGCGAACCCAGTGCACCAGCCCCAGCTACCAACAATCACGCAGCGCACACCTGTGGTGCTGATGTAGAAGGTGGAGGGGATTGGGCAGTCGTTGCGCTGCTTCAGGCCCCCCAGGATCTTCTGCACCAGGCCGTAGGAGAAGGGGCTGATGCCGTCGTCCCAGGTGACTGCAGCGGGGGATCAGCAGGGAGCGGCATACTTGGAGCAGCGGCAGGCTTGGAGCAGCGGCAGGCTTGGAGCAGCGGCAGGCTTGGAGGAGCGGCAGAGCGGCCGCAGAGGCACATGTGGGATTGACCGCACCGCCACTGTCACGCAACATTCACCAGGTGTGGAGTAAGGGCTGCAGCTGCGGTGCTGCCTGCACCTTCATGACAGCCTGAGCACCACCGTCCATACAACCTGCCACTGCACCCACCTGTGATGAACTGGGGCACTTGGTCGGGGCGCAGCCCGCCCGGCGCCTTGGGACACGACTCCAGGTCATCGGGTGTGCACGGGTAGGCTGCGGCAGCGAGGGCATGTACACTGGTGAGCATGCAGGCCCGGTTGCACTGCGGGATCTGGTGGCCAAGAGGCGGTGCAGCAGCGGACACGCAGTGCCCTGTGCCGGGCGCCGGCAGGGCGGAAGCTGGTCAACCGCCCCGGCCCTGGGGGTGGCACCCCAAGCAGGGGCCTGCACTGAATTGTGCCGCAGCACTTCCAAACGAAGCATTTGCGTGTATGTGCATGCAATTGAGGCTGCGCAGCAGATCTGAGCGAAAGACCGCGCAGCTCCGGCGCCTGCGCCGCGCAAGCCGCCGGCGGCGTCGCAGTGCCGACGGGGCCGCCCAGCTCACCCGCCGCCAGGCCAACGACCGCCATCAACATCGCAATCCGCTGCAGCAGCCGCATTGTCCCCTTCTTGCCGCCGGCGGTCGCCATCGACTCCCAACTGACCCAGCCGCACCCCGCTCGGAAGCGCGTCGATGGATCCCAGGGTCGGTGCAGAGAGCGCGGCAGCGCGGAGGAGGCGGAACAAGGCCTGGATCTGGCTTGCCTGCAGCTCTGCCGCTGCGCTGCCGCTGCGGGCGAGCGCCCATGCAAGCCCCGCGGTGCCTCCCGGCCGCTGGCTGTCGCCGATCAACACACCAGCATCACTTGCACTGCTCATCGCGCCCGGCAGAGGCCCCCTAGCTGCGCCAGCTTTCAACTCGGCCATCGCCGGCGCTCCCACGGGCGGCCTGTGGCTGTGGAGCGGGGCGAGGTAGCAGCAGGCAGCCATGCTGTTTGTAGACAAGGTGCGTCCTGGGCGGTCGGCGCACTCGCTTGCCGCAAACCCCGCCACCGCTACCGCCGCTGCTCAACGGTCGCCCAGCCCGTCTGCCTCCTGCCCCTCTGATTCGCAGTATCGCCCCAAGACGCTGGAGCAGTTCCAGCTGCACGCAGATGTAGCAGCCAACCTGCGCAAGCTGGTCAGTGCTGGCACTGGGCTGTGACCAATGTTACCCGCCGCCGCTGCCGCCGCCTCCTGCCGCAGGGCTCACCGACCCGCTGTTTTTGCCCGTCTCTGCACTCCCCCACCTTCCGCAGGTGGTGTCTGGCGACTGCCCTCACACGCTGTTCTACGGACCAGCAGGCGCGGGCAAGAAGACGCTCATCCTGGCGTTGCTGCGGGAGATCTATGGCGCGGGGGTGGAGAAGGTGAGGAGCGGCGGCTGGCCAACACAGTGCGAGGCGGAGGACGGGGTGTGCAGGCTGGGAACTGCCAATGGCTGCACATGGATGCCGTGCTGCGTCTCCCCAGGGTCTGTAGCGGTGTTGGTTCTGGCGTTTGCTGCACCATCACGCATGCTTGTCTGCTGCCTGCCCACCCCGGTCCGTGCGCCTGGTTGCCCCGCCCCGCCTGCCTGCCACAGCTCAAGGTGGAGTGCAAGCCCTGGAAGATTGAGCTGCCCACCCGCAAGCTGGAGGTGCGCCGCCTTCCCAGCTGCAGCGCCATGTTGGTTGGGCCATGGCCTGGCCGGCTGGCATGACCCTGTGTTGCGGCTGCACGTGCGAGGCATTGCGGCTGGCTCAACCCTGTCTCCAGGAGTCGTCCAGCTGGGCAGGACAACTCCTGCTCGCTGCCCTGTCATGCCTTGCCCACACCCTGGCCTGCCCTTCCTCACACCCCCCCTCCACAGGTTGAGTTTGCCACCGTGTCCTCGGCCTACCATGTGGAGATGAACCCCTCCGACGTGGGCAACAACGACCGGTGAGTATGGCTGCACTGCTGCTTCCTGCGAGGCCAGCGACTCGTGGCTGCCATGCTGGCTGGCCGCTCTCCTCACCGCGCTTTCTTCGCCCTCGTGGTGCTGTCCTGTGCGCTGCCCTGCAGGTATGTGGTGCAGGAGATCATCAAGGAGATGGCCAAGAGCCGGCCCGTGGGCATCGACGGCCAGCGCGGTTTCAAGGTGGGTGGGCGAGCGGCGAGTGTGCGCTGCGTCCCGCATAAAAGCGCGCCCACCCCGTTGGCACGGCAGCTCATGAGGGCTGCCACAGCATGGAGTGAGCTCACCGCTGTGCTGCTCCCCCTGACTGCACCTCCACCCCCATGCCACCCTGGCAGGTGCTGGTGCTGAACGAGGTGGACCGGCTGAGCAAGGAGGCGCAGCACTCGCTGCGCCGCACAATGGAGAAGTACAGCGCCGCCTGCCGCCTCGTGCTCTGCTGCAACAACGTCTCCAAGGTGCGGCTGTGTGCTGCTGGCCAGTTTGAGCTGGGATAGCAAGGGGCGGCCGTCTCCCAGGCCCGCTGCATACTTCCGCCTGACGGCGAGAGCTCCCATTGCAAGGGCTGCTGGTGTGCAGGCTCACCTGTCCCCAGTTGGCCGGTGCACCCACCGTTCAGTGCACCTACTCATTTGCCGCTCCTCCGCCCACCTGCCCTCCCCCTGCCCAGGTCATCGAGCCGGTGCGCAGCCGATGCCTGTGCGTCCGTGTGGCGGCGCCCAGCCTGCCGCAGATCGAGGAGCAGCTGGGACGAGTGGCGGCGGCGGAGAAGCTGACGCTGCCACCCGCGCTTGCGGCGCGCCTGGCGGCGGGCTGCGACCGCAACCTGCGGCGCGCGCTGCTCAGCCTGGAGGCGTGCAGGGTGCAGCAGTACCCCTTTGCAGAGAACCAGCAGGTGGCGGCACCAGACTGGGAGCTGTACATCCAGGCGAGTGCCGCACTGGGTGGCGCGCCTTTGGGTGGCCCTCTCAAGGGCGTGCAGCCTGGCGGAAACCAGTGCTGGGCTGGATTTGCGCATCAACCGCGAGTTGCAGCCGGCTTGCAAGGCTGGCCTACTTGTTGTGATGCCAACAGCTTCCCAGTTGTGCGCCCGCGTGCCTGCAGGAGATTGCAGGGGATGTGCTGCGGGAGCAGACACCCAAGCAGCTGTTTGTGGTAGGCGGCGCTGGAGCTGAGAACGCTGGCTGTATTCCTTTGGCTCTTGTCGCAGCTCGCCCTTGCCAGCATACATGCCTGCGTCATTGCCTGATAATTTGCCGCAGAGAATACCACATGAGATCCATGCGACTCTGTTGCTGTGCTGCCATCGCCAAACACTGCAGGTGCGCGGCAAGCTGTATGAGCTGCTGGTCAACTGCATACCGCCAGAGGTGAGGCGGCACAGCAAACGGGGCAGCAGCAAGAAGGAACTCCGGCTGGCAGATGGCAGGGCTGCTGATGCACCTCCTTGCTTCACATGCTGCCGGCATCTATCCTTTGCCGTGCTTGGCTGCTGTTTGTCGGCATTGCCCCGCTCTGTGCGCCATTCGGCAGCACAAGCAGCCTGTTTGGTTCAGGCCTCCAGCTGCCGCCCCTCAAACCGCCACTCTGCCGCCCGCCACCCTGCTTCCAGATTGTGCTGCGCAAGCTGTGCCTGGCACTGATGCCCAAGCTGGACGACGAGCTGCGGCATTCCACTGCCCAGGATGCGGCCTTCTATGAGCACCGCCTGCAGGTTGGTGCGCGGGGCGTGTGTTTGGGTGCATGACCGGCAGCGGGATGGCTGCGGGGGAGGCGGCGTTGCAGACGTTGCTCAACATGTTTGGGCAATGGTCGAGGGTGGTGGCGAAGGCCGGGTGCCAGCTGGCTTGCAGTGGCGCTTGGGGCGGATGCGGCTCTACGTACCGGGGTAACCTTAGTGAGCTGATGACCCAACTCAGCAGTGGACACAAGTGGGGCCTTATGGCAGGCGGGACCGTCCCCCCACCCACCCACACACACACACACACATGTGCCTGGCATGTACTGGCACACCCCTGACAGCATGCTGCGGTCCCCTGCTGCGCTCGCAGGAGGGCTCCAAGGCCATCTTCCACCTGGAGGCCTTCCTGGCCCGCTTCATGTCCAACTACAAGCAGGTGGGTTAGCTCCCGGCTGCGGCATGTACTGCCCTTGTGAGGGTTGGTGGGCAAGCACACCGCCGCTACCGACGCACGCACCATGGCCAGCATGCATGAGCCTGCACGTGCGCCGCGCCCGCTCCCACCCTTGCTGCAGTACATGATTTCCCTGGGCCTTTAGCGGCAGCTGGAGGCAGCGCAAAACGGGCACGGCTGTAAAGTCGGCAACCCGGAGCGAGGGCCGCTTCCACGAGCCGCGCCCTTCTTGCCTGGCTGCATGGTGCATGGTGCGGCGCGGTTGCCTGCCGTGCCCAGCTGTAGATCACCCATACTGTCGAGCTGCAGCGGGGGGATGAGGCGTGAGGCGGTGCCTTACCTGGCCGCGTGGCGGGCAGATTGGTACACCCTGCAACGGCAGGCCCGAGTGGCCCCCGCCTGCCAGGCCGCAGTGCAGCCTGCTGCATGCCTGCCCGGAGCCCCAGCTGTGGTGTGCGGCTCAGAGAGTGCACAGGCGCAGTGTACGGTGGCGGCCAGCGCGGCGCGGCGTGCGGCGGCACTGTCTTGGTAACACGCCTGCTCGGGCCCTTGGCGCGGTTTCATTCCTTTTGCCAGGCTGTTGACAGCGCGTGCAGCCTGCCAGACGGCCGCAGTGAGGCAGGGTGTTGGCGCTCGGCGCGCGCCGGCCACGGCAGGGGCTGCAGACCCCCGCACCCCACACACAGCGCGCTCAGCGCGACTGCCGGCCCGCGACCGTCGCCCGGCGGCCCGCAGGGGCAGCAGGCAGGCCAGGTGAAAGCAGGCCAATACGGGGCTGGCGCAGCGTGCATACTCCTGGACGGCTGTCGCTGTTGCGGCGTGCAGCACCTCCTGCTAGTGGCCCCTAAGCCTTCTGCACCGCGCAGGACCCATTTGGGGCAGCGGGCCTTGCCGCTTCCCTGCAGGTCCCAGCAAACTGATATTGCCTTCCTGCACCCCCACTGCGACCCGGAGGTCTACAGCAAACCTTGCAAGCGCCGGCGGGCCCGCAGCGCCGCGTGCCTTGGGTTGCGCAGGCCTAGGCAAGAAGTGGCGGGCCCAAGGGCGGCCCCCAGCGCCCCATGGGCTCGCCCCAGGGGCAGCAGCAGCGTGCGCAAGCTGCTGCGCCCGCGGCAGAGCAAGAAGTGGCCACACCGGCGGGCCCGCCGAGCGGCGGTGGCCCCGCGCCCGCGCCCGCTAAGCCCGAGGGCGAGCCCGCCAGCAAGCGGCCGCGCCTGGGGGGGCAGCCATCGGCGGAGCAGCTGCCCCCGGGCGATCAGCTGCAGCTGATGGCCTTCCCGGCACCCGGCCAGGCGCCGCCGGCAGTGGATCCGTCGTGGGTGAACGTGGAAGGCAGCTTTCGGGTCGAGGCGTGCCACCCGCCGTCCACCGCCTTCCTCACGCTGAGCCTGGGTGGACACCAATGGAAGGGTGAGCTCAGGGCCCGGGGGTGGCTGCCGGGGGGAGAGCCACGATGGATGGAGCACCTGCAAAACGGGGGGCCCTGGTGCAGGCCGCAGGGCGTGCAGCGGCTGCGCGGAGCCGGCAGCGGCCGCGCCGCCGCTCGCCGCCCATCCTGCCTGTCCTGCCTGCAGTAGCTCTCCCAGGCGGGTTCAGGGCATGTGCTGCCAAAGCTGAGGCGCCCGGGCAACCGTATTAAGCACCGGCCGGGCCCCAGCCGCCATCCCTACCACGCCCCGCCCCCCACCTGCAGGACAGCGGTCTGCTGGCCCGGCCTGGCCCTCAGCGGAGTACGGTTGGCCTGCCCAATCCCCCTCTGAGTCTCTCCTTACCCTTATTGTGCCCAGGGACCGCAGCTCGAGAGGCATAGGCACCCCTGGAGCTCGAGCTCGGACAGATTCCCAGCCCTGCTCACCAGCTTCCGCCCTGCCCACCCCAGCTTCAGGCCTCCCTCTGCGCGGCCCTCCAGCCCTTGCGAGCCGCTGGGCGCCTTCTACAGGGCCTCAATAGAGTGCTGAGCGGCTCCAGCGCTCTTCCGGCTGCCTGCCGACAGGGTCTTTACCCCTGGCGTGCTTGCCGCCACCCTGTCCCTCGCAGGCGCGCTGGTCTGCCCTCCCTCAGCCTTCCTGGAGACTGCCCGGCCCGTTTCAGCGCCCCTGAAGAAGCCCAGGTGCCGCGCCGCCCCGCCCCCGCCCCTGCACTGCGGCAGCACAGCTAGCAGCGTGTCGGCATGCGCTGTGGCGCATTGTTGGAGCGCGGCTGGCGGCGGCATAGCCTGCGGGCTGCTGAGACATAATCAAGCTGTCCTTGCTGCCAGCCCCACTGCAGGACGCCGTTCAACTTTTTTTCGGATGCGGTGCGGCCGTCCATCAAGGAGCAGCACCCGCAGGCAGATCAGAAGGGCATCAGCAAGGTGCGGTCCCCTGTCCTTGTGTGGGGGCCCCGGCAGCTGTTTTGGCGTGTACAGAAGCGACGCCAACTCTGCTGAGAAAAGCCGTGCGCCGGCCGGTGCCGCACTCTGGGCAACGCTTGAGACCTGCAATCTCGCTTGGCCTCGAGCGCTCATCTGTCCCAACTGCGCCCCCCCTACTTGGCCCCCCGTGCGCAGCTGGTGGGGGAGCAGTGGGCGCAGCTACCGGCGGATGAACGGGAACCGTATAACGAGCAGGCGCGGCAGGTGCGCAGAGGCTGCTGCTTAGAGCTTGTGATGCCAAGGCGTGTGCAGCGGTAGGCAGGTATCTGTGATGGGACTGCAGCAGCTGTCAGCCGCACTTAAGTTCCAGGCTGCGACCAGATGGCCTGTAAGCTGCATCCAGCTGTGATGCATAGTCGAGAAAGGGTAGTGCCTTTGGCCAACAACTGCTGCTGCTGCTGCTGCTCACTGCTGCAGTGTCTTTTCTTACTGATGCGATTCTGCTGCCTTGCAGGACCGAGAGCGGTACGAGCGAGAGCTTCGAGAGTTTCAGAACCGCTTTCCACAGGTGACCCTGCTGCTGCCTGCTTGTTGGGGCTTGGGTGCTGCTGGAGAAGGCGTGCAAGGCAGGCAGCGTGTGCAATGTAGCTGTGTTGCCAGCAACCAGATTCAAACTTCTGTGCCCACGTGCTGCGCAGGGCTCACGCCGTGACCTGCAGCGCCGTGCTGGGCCGCCGGCAGCGCGGCAGGAGTTGTCGCAAGTGCCGCAGGCGGAGGGCCCCCTTCCCAACGACCGCGCACGACTGGCCAGCCCCCGCGACACTGCAGCAGCGGCCTCACCTTGGGCAGCTGCTGGCCCTGGTGGGGACTTCTCTGGCTCTGCCCACGGCTCAGGCCTGCCACCCCTGCCCGCCCCTCCGCCGCCGGGCCAGTTGACCGCCTGGCTCAGCAGCATTGCCCGGGAAGGCTCGGTGGGCGGCGGCGGCAGCCGCGAGACATCCGGCGGCCAGCTGAGCGCTTCAGGCGGCACCTTCCCCTCGCCCACAGCCGGAGGCATGCTGCCGCCAGTGGTGCAGATGGCGCAGGCAGCGGCGCTACAGCAGCCCATCTTGCAGGCCAGCATGCAGGGCATGCCGCCCAGCTCACCATCGGCGGCACTGCAGGCCCTGCAAGCCATGTTGCAGGCAGGCGGGCAGGCAGGGCAGCCGCCACGACCGCCCGCTGCTGCTGGGCCACCACAGTCCGTGGCCCTCTCACAGCTGCTGGGCAGGGTGCTGGGCGGGGAGCAGGCCCCGCCAGCGGCGTTGACCACCCCTGCCTCGCCCGCGCCAGAAGGCGCGCAGGCAACGGCTGACTTGGTGTCGCTGCTGGTGCGCCTTGCGCAGCCGCCTGCGGGACAGCAGCCGCCGCTGCTGCAGCGACCTGGCGGCCAGTAGCAGCTCCTGCCCGGCACGCGCCGCTCTGGTTGACTTGGCATCGGTACCCTTCCCCCCAAAACATTGTGCAACTACGTCATTCTCCTCACTTTAGGGTTCAATCTGCTCGCCACTGCCAATGGCTTCCCGGCGTAAACGCTCTCGTTGAGCGGCTCAGCGGTCCGCGAGACTGCCTGGCCCATGCTGCATGGCAGGTGGTTCTTGTGCACCAGTGCTTCCAGCCACCCCACTGTGCTCGTTGCTGCCCAGCTCGACCCTTCGCCTCGACCGTTCCTTGCGCCCCCCAAACTGTTGTTCCTCCTCCCTTGCCTGCGTTTGCAATTCACCCCCATCAGCCTTACCATAGTCTTTTACAGCCTTCATCTGCCTTCCATTGTTCGCTTGGAGAACTGCTGCACAAACTACCTGCGTGTCATATTCTTGAGAGCTCACCTCCCGCGCTGCATCCCTGGGCAATGAAGCGGCAGCCAGCGCTGGGCGGCACTCGTGTGTCCCAGGGCTGCCCCTGTAACGCACACCTTGGCCGAACAAGCAGTGGTTGAGCCGGGTGGGTGCTGCCTGCCATTCAAAGGCAGGAGGCCTGGAAAGGTGTGTCAGCACCAGCCCCGCAGTTTCCCCGGCCTACGTTCGCGCCGTGTGTTCGGCCACCATGCGGCCTTGAAGGCGGCGCCGGCACCAGGGCGGCACATTCTCGCGCGTTCGTCTTTGTTCCCCCGCCTCTCCGACCACGCTCCGGACCTCGTTAGAAGCTCGAGAAGCTCAGGCGGCCCACCAGCGGCCCGGATGCCGCTTTGCCTCTCACTCGCAACGCCCGCCCGCCCATCGCGATGCAGCGTATCCCAGAGGCAGTTTGAGCAGCCTCGGGTGCAGCAGCCGGCCCGCCCTCCCCGCGCGGCCCGCCGCCGCCTCTTGCTAGCCTACAGCGCGCCCGCTGAGCCAGCCACTGCGGCGACCGCCTCGCCAGCGGCGGCGCGGCTGCAGGAGTGCGCCCAGCTAGGCAGCGACTACAGCTTGGGCCGGGAGGTGAGCCGCCGCTCGCCGCCCCTTGCCGCCCTCGCCCTTGCGCATGGCTGCCCGCTGCTCACCCCGCAGTCTTCTCCCTCGCAGGTTGGCCGCGGCTCCTTTGCGCTGGTGCTGGAGTGCACAGACAACCGCACAGGTGTGCATCGATGCCGCTGCTTGCGCGTGGAGGCGCTGCAAGGCGCAGCGCCGCTCGGCGGGAAGCATGACCCGACCACCACCCGCCCAACCTGCAGCCCTCCACTCATCATGCTTGCCTTCCATCGCGCCTTACCTCCCCGGACCCTGCCTGCAGGAGAGCGGCTGGCTGCCAAGAAGCTGCCCAAGTACAAGCACAACAAGCTGCCGTGCCAGCAGGCGGCGGTGGTGGGCGAGGAAGCATCGACGCTGCGGGTGCTGAGCGCGGCAGACCCCGCCTCCATCGTGCGCCTGCATGATGTCCGCCAGGACGACTCCTACTACTACATCATCACCGAGGTGGGTGTGGGGAGGCTGTGAGGGAGGCTGGGGGCGCCGTTGGGAGGTCGGGCTGGTGCGGCAGGCCGGTCCAAGCGCCCTGCATGTTGCCCACACAGCACCACCGTGCTCCCACCCTGCAGCTGTGCGTGACGGACCTGGGACGCTGGCTGGCACAGCGCCCCTCTGCGCGGCTGTCGGAGCGCGAGGCAGCCCACATCCTGCGCCAGCTGCTGGCCAGCCTGGCGGCGTGCCACCGCCACGGCCTGGCATATCGGGACGTCAAGCCCCAGAACCTGGTGAGCGCCTCCTGCACCCTGGTGGCGTGTGGGCAGTTAAGTGCACATGCACGTTAGCTTGCTTGGGGGAGTACCACGCATGCAGCTGCCATGCAAGCCTGCTGCCCAGCGCCCTGCCTTCACACCTTGCTCACCACGCCCACCTCTCCCCCGCCTCCCCCACCCTTCAGCTGGTACGCCGCGTGGATGCCAACGGCCGACCCGAGGTGGTGCTGGCCGATTTCGGCTGCTGCCGCAGCACCCATGGCCCTCAGCCCAGCAACCGCATGTCCGCCGGCACGCCGCTGTACAGGTGGGGCGGGGAGCTTGGGCGGGGCTCCCTTGCAGCTCGCGGACACAAGCTGCATTGTTTGCACATTGTGGTCTGCTAATGTACCAGAAGTCACATGTACCAGCCTGAGGTACAGGCCCAGCACTCGAATGTATGTCTGCCCGCCCCCTCTGCACTGCAGCGCACCCGAGTGCATCCTGGGCATGGGCGGCATCGAGGCAGATGTGTGGGGCGCGGGCGTGCTGCTCTTCCACCTGCTTACAGAGCGCTTCCCATTTTGCGATCCTCGCCACCACATCACCCAGGTGCGGCGTGGGCGGGGGTGCCTGGGCAGCAGCAGACTGCCTGCCGCCAAGCCCTGTGTTGCTTTGCTGCTGTGGTGGGCACTGCTCCGCGGCTGCCTTCCTCCCCGCTCATCACGCCTTGGCTCGTCACACCCGCCCTTCGCCACCCACCCTTCCATCCGAATGCAGGGCGAATACTGGCGGCGGGTGCAGGAGCAGCCCATCCACTTTGCGGGCCCCGCCTGGCACGGCGTGTCGCCCTGCGCCCTGGCCCTGCTGTCCCGCATGCTGGACCGCGACTGCAGCCGGCGCATCACGGCCGCGCAGGCTCTGAGCGACCCCTGGATCGTGGAGATGACCGGCAGCAGCACCCCGCACTCTGCCGCGGCGGCAGCGCAAGCGGCGGCAGCTGCCATGCCCGCGGGCCGGCCCACGCTGGGCACCAGCTGCAGCAATGCAGTCAGCTCGCCATGGCACCACTCCGCCAGCAAGCCTGTGGCGCCGCTGCAGCACGCCTGAGCGCGCGCACCACACTTCATGTCCCTCCACCAGTCCCACACGGCATTGGGCCCTGACCGCATCCCCCCATTTGTTCTGTGCAGGCGGGTGCGCATGCCCAGCGAACCCGTGCGCCCGCCCTGCCTCCAGCTCCTTGCGCTCAACCCTCGCAATTTCGTGAAAAGCTTGTAGCGAACCCTGCCCCCGCCGGCGCGGTGAACGTGCCGCCACGGCCCACTGAACTGCAAACCTCTTTTCCCACCCTGTCGCAATGCTGTGACCCCCCTCTGTACCGCCTCTGCCCCGGATTTGGACCCTCCCTTCAAATCTATCGCTATGTGCCATGATAAAAACCCTCGGTCTTTGATAAAGGCCTCTGTTATTCGTCCCTCCGTGCCCCCCGTGTCTTCATCGCCAGTACTGCCCCCTTCCTACACTAGTGCAACCTGCTCTCCCTTATCTCTGCCAAATGCCTTGCCTAGCATCCCCCTTTTGCCCCTTCCTTTTGACCGCACCTCACATTAGCGAAGGCCAACTTTTGCTCGCTTACAGTAGCGGTGTGAACCACAAGCTTGAAAGAAGCAAGCGGCGTGTTTGACCATGGCGGTCAACAAGGGGGCGGTGCGAGGCGGCCAAGGCAAGGTGGCACCCGCAGCTCCGGCGCCGGAGCGCAGCTGAGACAGGTTGAGAGCGGCTCTGGTGCCAACAAGACAGCAAGCAGGACGGACATAAAACGGAACGGTTCAATGGAACGTCAGTGCCAAGTCAACATCAAGCTCAGGGGTACAAGGGCTGATGGGTCCGGGAGGGGCGGAGGGCATGCAGGCAGACGGCGCCACAAGGCAGGCGGCCGCTGGAAAACTACCCCCGGAAACTGGGGGCTTCCACAAATGTACAGGGATGTGCCCGGCAGCAATGTTTGGTTGAGCTGCCGGGGAGAGTTGGTACATGTGCAGGGGTTTGTACAGCCTCGTGCTCATGGCGGCGGCAGGCGCACAGGCTGCTGGCACACCGCCTGCATCACCTCCGCCTGCACGGGCTTGGAGGAGAGGGTATGAGGAGAGTTGGAGTGGTACTGTACTCTAGAAGCGTGCAGAATCAATGTGGAAAGACAGAATGTGCCTCGGGATCACAACCACTGTGGAGGATAGCTGCACCTCCACTGCAGCTTTTATTGCAGCCCTCCCAGGCAATCACAGTCGGCACATCCGCCGCCCCCAGCGCGCTCCCAGCCCCGCGCACCTTCAGCCTGACCCACTCCACCAAGGCGTCAGCCGGCAGGCTCTGCAAGCGGAGGTGCAGAGATGCAGGATCTGCGGGTCAACAATGGGCGTGGGGGAGGGGGGCAGGAGGAGGGGGCGAGCCCGGCGGAGGCATGCGGGGTGCACTGAGTGGCGGGCGGGGTGGTGGGTGGCAGTGGGCATGGGGCATGGTGTGCATAGTTTGGGTGTCGCGGTACACAAGTGATGCAGAGGAACTGTGGGCAGCACACGCTCCAGCACCCAGCATACCAACCCACCGCCTGCCAACAGCCACCGCTCCCGCTCCCGCACCTTGGTCCCCCAGCAAGCCAGGATTTGTTGGAAGGCAGCCACCTGCTGCGCCGCCTCTGCCAGGCCGGGGTTGTGCAGTGCGCCCGGCACCTTGCTGCAGGGGATGGCGGACAGCAGCGCACTGGCTGCCGCAGCCGCCACGGCGCCGTCTGCGCCGGCCGCACCACCCGATGCAGGGCCGCATGTGAAGGACAGGTAGGTTGTCTGTGTGGCAACAGGATGCACGGGGGGAAACGAAAGGTGAGAAGCTTCGGCATCAGGGTGGACTGGGAACGCGTGCTCTCTGCAATGCCGCCCGCTTGTTAAATCCCCCCAGACCGCCACGTTGCCTTGTTGACATGCTGCTGCCGCGCCTCACCCAGCCTATTGCCACGACGTTGTTGAACAGGATGCGCCAATCGCTGGGCACATAGCGGAAGTTGATGAGGTGGGCCAGCGGCCTGCAGGGGCAGCCATAGTGAGCTCACACTTGCCGTCGGGCGAAGTTCCACATCAACTCGACCAACCGGGGCGCATGCGCTGCCAGGGCCAGCCAGTGGCCCGAGCTCTGCGCTGCATTGCAGTGCTGCGGTGCCCTTTCAACTCAATCCAGTGCCCCAGCTTACCAGAGCACGTAGTTTGCGGCCATCGTGGGCCAGAACTTGGTCTCAATCTGTGGCATGCGTGTGGAGCCAGGCCACAGCGTGCGTTCAGACCCATCATATGCGCGCTGGCTGCCCAGCAGTTGAGCATCGCCTAACGCTGCCCTCTCGCTCTGCCTACCATCAGTACATCAGAGCAGCTCACCGTGTGCAGGATGAGGTCGGGCCGGCCCTCCAGCGTCTTCAAGAAGGCGAAGAACACGAGCGTCATGACCGGGCCCCACACCAGCTGGTCCAGAGCCGTCTTGATGAGCACCGCCTTGTTGGAGGTGGGCTCGTCTGCGTGCCAGCATGCGGAGAGTGAATGGCTACAAGACTGAGCATGTGCAAAGTAGGGTGCCAAGTGAAACGAGGTGGGCGGGGCTGCAGCAGAGGCAGGCACGCTCTGCTGGCTGGCAATGGACTCCATCATTCCGCATGACCTCCTGCCCTTCCCCCTCACCAGGGCAAACGTGTTTGTCCAGGAACTCGTACCACTTATGGCCTACTGGCCCGTCTATCTGCGCTAGCATGGGGTGGCAAGCAAAACACGATGAGGCACCCGGCTGCAGCATGCCCCATGCGTGGCAGACAGCAGATGGCAACAACCGCCGATGGCGCCAGCCCTGCGACAACACCACTCACCAGCAGGCCGTACAGCGAGAGGCGCATGCATCTGGAGGGTGCAAGAGGGGCGGTACATGTGTGAGAGGGCACACAACCAGGCAACGAGGAGCATGCAGGACTGAGCCACGTTATTGCATCACCAAGCCTGCCCCACCTCACCGGAACGGGTCGTAGGGACCAGCCACCACGCTCTGTGCGATGCGGTCACCCAGCGCGAAGCCCACAAACGCTGCAGGAGGGGCGGCGGTTGCAGATGTGTGAGGTAGATGGGCACGTGTGAGGCAGTGACGGGACAGTCGTCGGCACAGCACAGCAGCAGTGCATTTCAGAACATGCCTGCTGTTAAACCAAGGAGTTAAGCTTACATGTCAGTGCCTTGGTCAGCACCGGCCGCGCCTTGGCCGCACGATCGTACGCCAGGCATACTGCCTACGTGAATGGCAGGCAGGGAGAGCAAAGCAGATGGCCGCGGAGGGCCGTGTCCTGCAGATACCAAGTCACTCAGCTGCTGGCTGCAGTGCAAAGCAGGCCAGGTGCGACCAAAACCCCAGCTTTCTTGTCATTAACGCATTCGATTAACCGCCAGGAGCACAACCACAGCATGCCACAGGCCGGGCGACGCCTCACCCGGATGGCTTCCAGCGCGCCGGCGCCTTTGCCGGTGGCGCCGCCGCCGCCGCTGATGGCATCACTGCTGCCGCTGCTGCTGCCGGGCTGACCCACTGGCTGGGGTGGCGGCGGGTCAAATTCACCGCTGGGAAAGGCGCCAGCTCCTGACCCAGAGGGGGGTGCCTGGGCGCGCGGCCCGCGCGCTACATTGCGCCGCGCTGGCCGCCTCGTTGCATGGAGGCGGCGTGCCGCCCGGTGCACAAGGGTCTGCCGGCAGCCGTGCGCCCGTAGGGCCTGCAGCATACCAGCCGGCGCCCCTGCCTGCCTGCAGCCCGCTTGCAGCCGCTCGATGTCACAAGTAGCAGGCGAGGCGGCGATCGGTTCAGTTTGAAAGTCGTAATAAGGGCTTGGGGGGTTGATGCCAGCCCTCATCGGCGCCTGCTGTGCCCTGGCGGGCGTCTCGTGGGCAGCTTCTTCCCCCGAGCAGGTTGCTACTGCTGCAATTTTGTCAAGGCACTAAACTGGTGCACTCAAACTCTCAACGGAATGTGTTCATGCATGCACGCATGCAGTCAAGCAGTTTTGCATTCAAATCGAGACCGCTGAAGCGGCTGGTTCAGGTACTGCCCATCATGCCACAATTCCGGGGCGCTCAAAATGCCGTGCGCTGTCTCAGGGGCTGCCCGCCTGCCCTGCCGACGGCTGCTTGCTCTCCTCGCCACTCGCCACTGCCGCCCCCTGCGCTGCCTCCTCGACAGACACCTCCCGTGGCGTGAGCAGCGGTGTGAGCGCGGGCGAGGCGCCGACGCTCCAGGCGCCGCTGCCG
Organism: Chlorella sp. CH2018; assembly: GCA_009928355.1. NCBI lineage: Eukaryota > Viridiplantae > Chlorophyta > Trebouxiophyceae > Chlorellales > Chlorellaceae > Chlorella > Chlorella sp. CH2018. The sequence continues at coordinate 1,786 of VIYQ01003776.1, read as the reverse complement.
CTGCCGCTGCCGCGGCGGGAGCGGCCGCCGCCGTTGCCGCCGCGCTGCAGCAGGTTGGACATGCTCCTCACGCTGCGCATGACCAGCTCGGCATTGGAGGGCTGGTGGCTGATGGACGCCTGGCTGAAGCCGGTGTTGCCCAGGATGAACTGGGAGGCGGTGGGGCGGGAGCAGGGTGGTTGCAGTGAGGTTTGCGAGGGAGCATGTGGGCAGTCACCCAAAGGGGTTGGCAGGAAGGCAGGTGTGCAAGAGCAGCAGGCATGCTGAGGCAGCGGCAAGGCCAGCCTTTAAACGGGTCATGCAGCACAGGCAGAAACCACAGGCAGAAACAAGCGCACGTCAAAGACGGCGAGGTAGGAGGAGCGGAAGACGTCGCGCCGCTCGCCAAAGTGGTCGCTGTAGCAGTGCAGGATCCAGCCTGGGGTGGCGCAGGGCAGGGAGGCAGAGCGATGCTTCAGGAGGGGGCATTGAACAGTGGACTGCGGGAAGTGGGGAGCTCGTGATGTCTGCAGATCTGTTGAACTCGTGTTGCCAGCGCTGTACTCGTGTTGCCAGCATTGTGCAGCATACCCACAACCCTTGCGAAACACATCGATGTAAGCAGCGAGGCAGCGGCGCACCGGCGGCGAGGGAGAAGAGCAGGACGTCCAGGCGGCGCGGCAGTGAGCTGGGCCGCACCAAGCCCCATGCCGCCAGGCTCAGCGCAAACGACTCGGCCGCCTGGACAGGGGGGCAGTGGGTGGGCAGGTGGCTGTTGTGGCAGGCTGGCTGCCCGCATTGAGCCAAGCGCAGGCTGCACGCACTTGATGCTGCCTGGGAGGTTCGCCAGGGCCGACACTGCAGCATACACTGCCCAGCACCTCTGTGCACTCGCAGCCATGCCCCCTGCCACCCACCCGCGCCAGCAGGTAGAGCGCCAGCTCCATGCGCCGGCTTCGTTTCTCAACCAGCACAGCCAGCCCCGCGATCCAGCAGCTGGCGCCCAGCACCGCCCCCGTGGTGCGCCCCGCCAGGTTGAAGCCGCCGCATGCGCCACGCCACTGCGCAGGTGCCGGTTGAGTGGGGCGGCAGTGCAAGGCGTGTGTTGAGCAGGCAAGGGTGTAGAGACAGTACAGAGCGGACCAACCAGTTCACTATCGGCGCAATGGGCACATAACCACCCACTCTGTCCGCTGACGTAGCCCTCAGCCTCACCGCCAGGGTGCAGTAGAGGGAGAGGAACAACGAGGAGCGAGCGATGCCCAGCGCCATCTTGCTGCAGGGGGGTGGCAGAAGATGATGCATGAAGCATGTGCATGGAGCGGGTGGGCGTTCCGGGGTTGGCTGCAAGCAGTGCGTGCAAAAAGGGAGCCTCAGCAACGGTGCAGACACGTGAGCACGGCCTGCCCGCTGAGTGGCCCTACCCCCCCAAAATACCAACCCCGCCTCACCGCCACAGCGTGGGCGCCTTGCTGGGGGACAGCAGCTTCTTGCGGTGCACCAGGATGCCAGGGATGACGTACACCGGGAAGTAGACAGGCAGCGCACGCAGGTACGCCCCGGGGAAGAACTCCACGGCATGCTGGCTGCACGTCTTCCCTGGGTGCACCAGCTGACAGGAGATGCCGCCACAGAACCAGGCCTTGTCGGTGCCGGCTAGCGCCGCCAGGTGGGCGGGCTTCAGCCCTGCCGCCGCGCGCTCCGACATCTCCCGCACCGCATCGTACACGTGCAGCGGCTTGCCGCCGTGCTTGTTCAGGAAGCGCACAAAGGAGGAGGGCAGCGTCTGGGGGGGAGGTGGGGTAGG
>VIYQ01003774.1:0-11453 GCA_009928355.1 Chlorella sp. CH2018 | reverse complement strand
CGCTGCCCCACTCACCTTCCACCCCACCCAACCTCCGCTCCATGCGCAGGACCTGCCCATGTACCGCACCTCCTCCGACCCCTGGACCGGCACGGCGGCCTTCAACACCTACCTCCGGCTGCAGGGCGCCAAGGTTGGCAAGCAGGTGCGCATGAGAACCTGGGCTGGGCACTTGTGCATGCAGGTTCAGGGCAGGCGATGCTTTGGACTGCTCCTGTTCTCCTGCCCGTCTCACCTCGCATCTCTGCTCACTCCTCCCACCCCACCGCCGCCCCCTCGAATCAGGCTTGGCTGGGCGAGAAGTTTGTGTGCTCCGAGCCCGACCAGCTGACCATTGGTGACTACGTGTCGGTGTGCTCCGCCGTCACCGTGGTGTGCAGCACTGGTGAGCGCAGCGGGAGTGGAAGCTAAGCTGGCAGGCTGCGCTGGATACACAGGGGGCTGTGGTTTGGGCTGCAGTGCTGCGCCTGTGCGCCTGGTCCCAGCTGCACTGCCTCGCACCCCGCACATCCCTGACCCCTCCCTCCCTGCCCCTCCCTGTCCCTGCCCCGCAGAGGCACGCAGCCAGCCGGTGGAGCTGAAGAGCAGCTGCGCGGTGACCAATGAGAATGTGCTGCTGCCCGGCACCGTGGTCTACCCAGAGGCGGTGTTGGGTGTGTACTCTGTGGGCCGCCCCGGCGCCCAGGTGCCGCCCCACTCCATCACTCAGGTGGGTGTCAAGGTGCTGGGCTGAGGGACTGCAAAGGGCCCTCTTGGAGCAGTTTTTTTGCGGTGGGGGTGGGGCAGAAGTGAACGCCCTGCAGTGTTCCTCCGCGTGCTGCAGTGCCCACCCACTCAGGTTGGTCTCAGCTGCCATGCAGCCCGGGACCACCCGCCCTACCTGCCCCCAATCTCACCCACCTCATGTGTGTGTCAACTGCCTTCTTGTTGCGCAGGGCGAGGTTGTGCTGGTTCCCGGCAAGGACCTCGAGTCGGCCGCCGAGCTGGAGGACCCCAAGGCCGCGAACCCCAAGGCAGTCAGTGCCTGGATCTACTGGCGCTCCAACGTGCTGTACTGGATGGGCACCATCTTCTTTGTGCCGCTCACTGGTGGGTAGAGGGGAGGGTAGCAAGCGGCTGGGCTGGCAGGGAGGGTAGGCCCGCCCCCGATTGTTGCCAACCCCTGTGCGGGCCTCGACCTGGTCCCACCTGCCAACAAACCATCACCCACCCTTGCCCCGCCCCCGCAGCCTCGGTGCACGAGCTGCCCATGATCATCTGCCTGCTGACCGGCCTGTACTATGGAGGCCCGCTGCTGGCGCTGGCTGCCCTGCCGGTGGGCTCCATCCTCACCAACCTCCTCCTCCTCATCTACATGGCCCTGGTCAAGCTGTGAGTTTAGTGTGTGGCTGAATGATTGGCTGGGCTGGTTGGCATTGCAACCATGGGGCATGCAAGTGGCCGGGTGTTTGCAGGGAGCTGCTCGGGTGTCCTCGCCCTGCTCACCCACCCTCCTCCCTCTGCAGCCTGCTGCTGCCCAACTCCAACGGCGCGCACCCGCTCTACGGCTTCCGCGCCGGCGCCTGGCAGCTGCTGTGCATCCTGGGCTACATCTACGACGACTGTGAGTGGCCGCCGCGCTCCGCTGGCCATGCATGGGCGCTCAGGCTGCCTACCTGCACCACCTTACCCCTTCCCTGCAACTCCTGACCTCCTTTCCTCCACCTTCCCCTCTTCCCCCCACACCTGCAGTCCGCCCCATCATGGGCTCTCCCATGTTTAACTGGTACCTGCGGTCCATGGGCGCTAAGGTCGGCAAGGGCGTGTGCGCCCTGGGCTGCAACTGCGCCGAGCTCGACATGGTGACCATCGGCGACGGCTGCGGTGAGCGCGGCGCTGTGGCGCCAGCGCTGCGGCAATGCATGGTTGCCTGCTTGGGCGGGGCGGGGCGGCATGCGTGGTGCCCATGCTACCAGTGCCCAGCTCAGTCCCTCCGCGTGCTTCCCCTGCCCTTTGACCCCTCGTACCGCTCTCCCTGACCCCACTCCCTCCCCCCTCTGGCCACCTACCCGTGTGCAGTCATCAACGAGCAGGCCTTCCTGATGGGCCACACCGTGGAGAACCGGGCCGTCAAGATGGGCTGGGTCACGTGAGTGGGCTGGCCCATCTCGGGTGCCCTGCTTCTCTGCCCGTTGCTGGGTACCTTGAATGGGCCAGGGTGCTTGCACTGCCTCTCACTTTCTAGCCGCCTCTGGTGCCGGCACCTGACTGTCACCAGGCCCGCCCGCGGGCGCTCATCCACACTGCCATCCCCATCACACCCTGCCGCAGCCTGGGCAAGCGGGTGACCATTGGCAGCTGCTCTGCCGTGCTGCCGGGCGCTGTGCTGGAGGACGGCTGCGTGCTGGGAGACATGTCGCTAGTGATGAAGAACGACACGGTGCCCGCGGGATCAGGTGCGGGCGATTATGGCTGCTCGTGTGCTGCTCCTGGGGCGCGGCGGGCCGTGGGCTGGTGTGAGCCCAAGGTGACTGGAGCTTGGGCACGGCTGCATGCTGTTCCTGACCTGATGCACAGGCACTGATCTAACCCTCCCTCACCCTCCCACCTTTGCTCCCCTGCAGTGTGGGCAGGCATCCCGGCGGTGCCGGTTGGCACCACCAAGAACAGCAGCGACAAGCTGAGCGACAGCTGCAAGTTGAGCGACAGCGCCAAGACTGCCAGCGAGGTGCAGAGCGATTCGTGAGCCTGCGCCGCCGCCGGCCGTGCGGCACACTGTGCCGCAGCACTTGCGGCCACCCCACCCCTGCGCCACCCATCCATCCGTGCCCCCAGCGTGACACACCCCCCTCGTGATTAGGAGCAGCGCCGCACCAGGGCGCTTCCACCAGACTTAGGCAGCCCGAAACCTTGTTTCATTCTTTGCTCCCTCTCCGCCGCCCCCGTCAGCCCAGCCACAGCAACACCTTAGTCGCAGCCGCCAACCCAATGCCACCCGAACACCCCCTCCCATTGGTCGCCGCACTGTGCGGTCGCCCCAGCTGCCAGATGGGAGCAAGGGAAAACTGCAGGCGCCAGCCTTTGCTGCCGCGCGTCTTGAACATACCTCACCCCGATCTCGATTTGTGCACATACGTGCTACCCCATCCCTCCATCGTTTTTGGCCCGTAGACCCACCCGTGCCCCTCCCTTTTCCCCTGCTTTTTCCCGGGCCAGATTGGCTCCCGGATTAGTGACCCGATTGCCGCGGCACCCCTCCGGCCATCTGCCAGGGGTTGCGGGCAAGGCCTGATGCCCTGCTCCCATTCTTGCACAGATTGCCTCCCCGCTTGCTGTCACCCCGCTGCTGAGGGCTGGCAGCCTCTCGCCGGCAGCACTGACACACACGGAGGGCGCCCTTGCCCCCTGCTCGGATCCCTCCCTAACTTGATCCGCATTGTTCCGCTCGATTGTTTCCCTACCATGCCACTGCTGGCTCGGCTCCCCAGCTCCGCTCAGGTCCCGTGCTCCTCGTCTCATCACACACAACAAAGCGCACGAGCGCAGCCCTTTTTTCTCCTCGGCTAATCACGCTTTTGCATCCCTCTTCCCTTGTAAACCCATCTGGCTTTTGGACTGTTCAGGGGGAAGGAGGCAGGAACAGTGCAGGCAGCTGGAGGGAGGCGATGTTGTGACGAGCGCAAGGGTGGCGGCGTGCTGAGTGGTGCGCTGCGACCTTCACCCTGGGTGGGGTAGACCACGAGCAAACTTGCTTACATCGACTGCGTAGCCTTTCAGCACATCAAACATTTGCACCAGCCCAGCAAACAGTGCGGGGCGGCACGAGCTGCACTCACAAAAGCCGACTGGGTGGCTGCTGACACTGCAAGCAGTCGAAGCTGATCATCTGCCGCACAGCAAGCCGATCCAGCGTGGCGTGCCCGCGCCTGAGGGCCCCAAACCCTGCTGCCCTCCGCCTGGGCCCTTTCCCGGGTGGGCTCTGCAAGCGGCCCGAAAAGCTGGTTGCTATTGTGGCACAGCCTGTCAGAGCGGGTGCGGGGCGATCGCAGGCCGCAGTTGCCGCCGCCGCCTCCCGCCGCCACCTCCCCGCTGCCGCCTGCGATGGCGCTCACTCGCTCAGCCATCAAGCGGCACAAGCAGCAGGGCGGCGCGCACATGGGGGGCGGGCACCATCAGCACACGGAGCCGCTGCACACCAAGGTGGGAGCTGCCACTGCTTTCGTTTGGAACGCATGCCGCCCGAGGGGGGCAAGGGTCGCAGCCTAGGCCTGCCTCCGGCCGGCTGCGACATGTCCAGGCATGCCAGTCCCACCATGTTGCTCTCATTGCATGTGCTGCCATGCAGGCGGCGCACTGGCGGGAGCTGTATGACGCTGCCACAGGCCGACTCGTGGTCTGCAGGCGCGCTCAGCAGTTGCCGCCGCCACCAGCCTGTTGCTGACAGTCTGTTGCTGACAGCCGGCTGGGGTAGCTGTGCTGCGGTGCTGCCGCCCTGCTGCCCCGCTGTCCGCTTGGAAACATGTAGCATGCTACTGCCCCTGGATTCCGCGCCATGCAGTTGCGCTGCCGCTGTGCTTGAAGTTTGGCCTGCTGCTGCATGCACCGACCTCCTGCCCCCTGCCTACCGCCTTGCTCATCTTGCTGCCTGTCTGACTGCTGCCTCGTGCACCAATTTGTCCGCCCCGCTCCTGCTGCAGGCCTGCGGGCGCGCCTGCCGGAGTGTTCCCGCACACGCCCTGGTGGGTTGGTGTTGCGTGCTGCAGCCGATACGCGCCGGCTGCCGCTGCAGGCTGGCAGCTGTCCCGCTGCACTCTCGTGCGGCAGATGCTCAGGAGCAGCAGCAACCTGCTGTGGGCTGCAGGTTTGGCCCCATAGGTGATCCTGCTGGCCACCACCTGCAGGTGGCACCGCGTGGTCCACAACCGGATACCAGCGCACAATTGAATGCTGCGACTGCAACCCGAATAAGCTGCTTGTGCCGCCCCGCCACCACGCGCAGGTGGCACTGCGTGTTTCACGATCGATACGAGCGCATCAACTTTTGGAGCCACGCGGTGCCGGGCGCCTCGCTGCTGCTGCTGGGAGCGCTGGCGGCTGCAGGCAAGTGCAGGGTGGCTGCTGGCTGGAAGTGGCTGAGCTGGGTGGGGCTGCTGTCATGCAAAACCTGCCCATCCTGGTTGCCGTCCCCTGTGCCTGCTGGCGTGCCACCAGCCGGCTGAGGCTGGTCTGCAGCCCTCCCACATGCATGTCACACGCCCAAATGCCCTCACAGCACCTGCAAATGGCTGGCTCACTGCTGCCCTCTCTGTCCGCAGGTCTGGCACCCGGCGGCCCCTCTCTCGCGCTCTTCTGCTGCTGTGCTGCCGCCACGCACCTGTGCTCTGCGCTGACCCACGTGTACCCAGACAGCCACTCATTGGTGGGTGTTTGGTGCGGTGCATGCGCTCGACTGTTCCCCGCGCCCACGTCAGCTGCTGCTGGCGCCATGGCCGCATTTGACGGACAGCTGCTATTGGACAGCTGCTGCCCCGGCCATGTTTGGCATGCGGGTGTCGGTATCCATCTGAGCAGGGCGGGCACATGCGATGCCTGGCTGCCTGCTGCTTGACGGCAAGTGGACGTTGTGCCAGCAGAACTGCTCATCTCGCTGACCGGTGGCTTGTTCTTGCCGAGTCGCCTGCTGCGCAGGAAAAAGCGGACCACATTGGTATCGTGGCCACCATTGTCGGCACTCCCATCACAGCGCTGATGGTGAGATGCACAGCACAGCTGCTGCCGAGTCACGCGGTTGTGCGCCCGTGCACGGGGCGGCATGAACCCGCTTGTGCGCAAGGGCAGGCAACGCTCAGCCACGCGCCGTCGCCCAACATGCCTCTGCACACTCTTTCCTTTGCACCGGCCCTCCTTAGTGCCCAGCCCCCCACCTTCACCCTCCCCCCTGCCCAACATCCTGTTGGCAGGCCCAGGAGCACGGCCATGTGCCCACCCCGTTGATCTGGGTCACCGCTGCCTTGCTGGTGGCGGCCTTCCTGCCGCCGGTGCCGCGCGTGGCTGGCTTTGTTGGGGGAGGCGCCGTGGCAGGTGCGGAGCGGCTGGGAAGTGCGGTGTGCTGGGATATGCGGAGCCTGCCTCCTGAGGGGGATGCGGAGCTGCGTCCCAAGGGTTGAGCCGTTCTGCTGCAAACTCTTGGGGCCTGCCGCCGGTGCCGCCACACTGCTGCAGTGCAGTATCAACAGGCTGCTGCCGGCCAGCCGACGAATTGTTGGAAAACAGCTGCTATTGCTCCTTGCAGACTGAAGGTGCATCGACAGGCTGGCTGCTGTTGCTGCCTGCAGACTGGAGCATGGAGACGCCGCCTGCTGTAGCTGCCAGTCAATCCACGCTTCTTTGCTGACGCATCCCTTCCCTGGCACACCCATGTTTGCAGTGCTCCTGTACTGGCGTAAGCTAGCCAGTGTGACTATGGTGGCGGAGCTGACGCTGTACCTGGCAGGCGCGTTCTCATTCCTGCGCAACGGCGGGCACAGCAGGTGGGCTGTGGGCCGGGGTGGGGTGGCGCCAGGTCAGGTCTGGTGGGTGGCGAGAGCCACGCTTGGCGGGTGCAGGGTGTCTGTGGTGCAGTGCAGTGCGGTGCCGCAATCGCTGCAGATGTGCCTGCGTCTGCTGCCGCCACCTCTTCCTGCATCGGCAAACCAACCCAGCTCCCTCCCGCTTGCCCTGCTGCCGCCATCCGCAGGTGGACTGGATTCACCGATCATGTGAGGCCGCCGCCGCGCCTGCTGTGCTTGCTGCTGCCTGCTGAAACATGCTGCGGGGGCGTGTGCCTGCTGTGGTGCAGGCTTCGCTCTGCCGCATCACCTCTTTACGCTGCCCCTGTTGCCTGCACGCCCTGTTGCAAACAGTCGCGGATGGCAGCAGTGCCTCCCTGGCAGCAGTGCCTCCCCTGCCCACCGCCCCTGCCCTCTCTCGCTGTCTTGCAGCACCTGTTGCACTACTACGTCACTGCGGCCACCGCCCTGCACGTGTGGCTCATCCTGTCCACGCTGGCGGCAAACGGCGATGCATGAGGCGGCACGATGGGCGCAGCAGCCGACAGCTTGGCAATGCAGGAGCGCTCCGCGTGTAACCAACTGCGCCACGTCATGGCCGACAGGGGGCGGGCTATGCATTGCACGGTGTTGCCGATTGCCTAGCTGAGCTCATGAGCGTATAACCTGTGTGCTGCGCTAGCGCTAGGACGCGCCACCCAAACCCTTTGAGATGTGCTGCTGTTGCGGGCATGGGTGGGCGCCGGCAGCAGGGTGGTTGCCGCCGGCCGCCGGCGAGCAGGCTGCGCCTCTGCCCGGCATCTAACCACATGCTGGGCCCGCAGATGTCGTGAGCGCCAGTGCCAGCAAGTCCTGGCACAGCAGAGGTGGCCAGGGCAGGAGGCAGGAAGGGTTGTTGGGCGGAACCGCGGCCCCCTGGTAGTGTGAGTTGCGCGATCATCTGCGACTGCATGGCTGAGCGTGTGGAGCAGCGGCGCAAGCGGAAGCAGTGCCGATCGGGCAGCATTACTTCTGCATGGGGTGGCCTATGGGCCATCGCGCCTGCTCACCCAACAGTGCAGCAATCCCTTGTTCATTGCCGCGGGGCAGCGCCAGGCTTGCAGGCCTTTCGCGCCCCATTCTTTCCCAAGCGAACGCCACCGCCCCTCCAGGCGCCCTTCATGGCTGCCAGACCAGCAGCTGTTCTCTCCTGAGGCGTGTAAACCGATCCGTCGCGCCGTCCGACCTCCAGCCTTCCCGCCGCCGCCGCCGCTGCTGCCGCCATGCTCAAGCGCGACTTTGGCATCCTGCTGCTCTCGGTCGGCGCCCTGTGGCTGTCGCTGCAGCGGGAGGGGCCCTACCAGTTTAAGAAGGCCTGGTGAGCAGGGGCAGCTGGGGTGTAGCAGCAGGGCCGTGCTGAATGTGTGGTACCGATGACGCACGCCGTGCGGCTTGCCACCCTGCGGAGCATGCCTCGCTGAATCGGTGCTGCTGCATGAGCTTGCACATGCAGCGCAGACACGTGAGCTCAGCAACTGCCTCTCGCAGGTACCATGAATTTGAGCAGATGCCCCAGGGGGAGCACGAGCTGGAGGAGCACCCACACGTGGTGCCGCCGCCCCTAGTGGTGCGCGCACGCTGTGGGTTTGCAAGCAGCATGTGTGCCTGTGCTGCCTGCCACCGCCCCTGGCGGCGCATGCGCAGCTGCCGCCCCTGCACAACTTTCGCCCGTGCGCTGTGCTCCTGCGCCCTTTGCGGCACGCCCGCTGCCGCGTGCCCGGTTTCCACTGCTGTGCAAGGACGCGCCTGCTTGTGGATGCACGCCTGAGCAGGCACTCGCTTCTTTGCTGCACCCTTCCCCGGGCGCAGACGGATCTGAACGGCGATGGGAAGCCAGAGGTGCTGACCGCCACACCGGACGGCCTGCTGCGCCTGCTGGCGCCCCGCAAGTTTGGGGACGGCTTTGCCCAGGCAGAGGTGTGTGGGTTGCTTCTCGCTACTGGGTAGGGTTATGGAAGGGCCGAGGCGCTGCAGCATGGCTGGTGCTGTCGCAAGCGGTGGGGTGGCTATTGCGCAGGTAGAGGCGCAGGAGGCGTGGCCTGTTGCATCCGAAAGTGTGGAGCATGGCAGGGTTAAAGCGGCTGTATCTTCGCCCTGCGCCACACAACTTCCACCCGCCCTCACCCTCTCCTCTGCGCCGCAGATGTTGTCACAAGTCCAGCTGGACATCACGGGAAAGATGCGCATCGCAGCGCTGCGCAGCGGCTACCTCACGCCGCCGCCAAAGGAGCTGGTCCGCGCGCCGCGCAAGCAGGCGAGGGGTTTGATGGGGATGGGGCAGTCGGCTTGCGGGATTTGGAGCATGCCCGGCAGGAGGCGGCAGCATGTCGGGTGCGCTGAGGCGCGTGCAGCCGCATCATGGTCTCTGCACATGCTTACTTATACTGCGCACGCCTGCTGCTGCCGGGCAGCCATCGCTGCTGCCAGCGCAAGCACCTGGCCAGCTCAGCCCCTCAACTGACTTGTCCACCCGCTTCCCCTCCCTGTGCACAGGTGGTGGTGCTGGTGACCGAGGACTTGAAGGTCATGTGCCTCAACCACAATCTTCAGAAGGAGTGGGAGGAGGACCTGGCGGTGAGCGGCTGCCCCGTGCGTTTGTTACAACTGTGGTGGGTTCTGTTGTCTTCACAGTGCCGTGCACTGGTGGCTCGCTGCCCAGAACGTTGGACAACAGCGTGTGTCGTGTCGCCGCTCACAGACTGCTGATTGAGAGTCGCACCCAGTGCGCTTCTGGGTGGGCTGGCACTGCCAGGAGTCTGTCTGGATTGATCGCACGTTGTCCACGCGCGTCCCGGCCCCGCCCAACCGCCATGCAGCCGCGCTACCCACCGCACGGCGGCATTCGAGAGGTGGCGGTGCACATCTCAGGTGAGGCGCAGAGGGCAGACCTTTCGTGTGTAGCCCTTGTGTGTGCCATAGGCAACCGCCTAGGCAACCGTCCTGCCGCTCTGCGGCTGCAGTGTTCTGTGGCAGGCAGCCGCGCAGCCTGCTGCTAGGCGCACAGCGGTTGCTGCACAAGATTGGAGCGTGCTGCTGTCCCTGCACCTCGCAGACCAGCCCATCAGCCAGGGCACGTGTTTTCTGCAGCCCGCTTGTTTGGGAACAACCATCAACCCCTCACGTTTCCTCCCCCTGCCCCCCGTGTGCCTATCGCTGCAGACCAGCGCGTCAGCCAGGGCAAGGGCAGCAGCGGCGAGGAGGAGGGGGACAAAGGCCTGGTGGTGGTGGGCGCCTCTGTGGTTCCCCTCACTCTGGCGCAGCGCGAGGAGCTAGGTGCGTATCGTAGTGCACCCTAAACAAAGCAGTGTACAGTAATGCATTCAGCTGCTGTGACGTTTCCCTCGAACACGGCGCGCAGCAGAGGGCGGGGCCTCCGCAGCACCCCTCATCCTGGTGCATGACCTGCTGCAGCTGTCGCTGCACAACTTGTTCGCCTCCGTACACTGCTGGGGGTTTGAGCAGCCTAGTGCTGTGCCGGCCCTGCATGGGGTTCCGACCTGAATGCCTGTGTTTCAGATGCCTGCGTCGTACCTCTCTGCGACCCGCGCCTAGCCCTGGCGTTGCTCTCTGTGCCTGCTCTGCAGCAGCAGAGGAACAGGAGGGTGTGGGGCACGCGGCTGCACGTGTTTCGCCGCTCCAGTATATCAACCTCACCCCACCCTAAACTGCTCCATCGACTTGCAGAGAATGAGCTGGAGGAGGGGGTGAAGGCGGCGATGCTTGCCCGCTTCCGGGCCCACGGCCGCAAGAGCGGCGCAGCCAACGAGGTGGGCTGGGTTGAATGGGGCAATGGAGACTGCAGCAGGGGCTGGTTTGGTGGTCAGGCAATCGCACACGTGGCAGCGGACACGGCTGATGTTGTCTAATGCCAGCAGCTGCACGCAGCCTGCTCCCAATTGCACGGCCCTCCCGGCCGCCCGCCGCTGCCCTGTACTGCCTGCGACCGCTGCCCTTTCAGTCCTTAGCAGTGCAAGGGCTTGACCCTTGCCTGCGCCTCCTGCCCGACGTTCACCCTGCGCCTGACCTCCCACCCCACATGCCTCCGCCTCCAGCCCGACGCTCACCCTGCGCCTGCCCTTCCACCCGCCCACCTGCCTGCTCCTCCCACCCGACTGTCCTCACTGCTCCTGCCCTCCCACCCCACAGGAGCACCAGGGCCTGGGCAAGAGCTGTCCACACCCTTGTGCGCCTCCAGCCTCACTTACCTACTGTGCTCCTTCCCTCCCAACCCCCAGGAGCGCAAGGGCCTGGGCGAGGAGACGCGCCACTTCTCCTACTTTGGTTTCGAGGGCGCCACCGGCGCGCTGCGCTGGGTGCACGAGGTGAGTGGGCGTCTCTTGTGTATTAAGGGGGATGGGAGGCTGGATGTGGCGAGGTTGAGCTGGTGGGGGAGGTGTCGTTGGCGGTACACCATGCGAGACATTTTTATGCCAGCCGTCGTCATCTTTCCTCCGCCGCCGCCGCTGCTGGCTGCCTGCTGGGCCTGTTCCCTCCATCCCCTTGCATCTTTCCTCCGCTGCCGCTGCTGCTGGCTGCCCGCCAGACACGTTTCCTGCCCTTGCTGCCGCTGACGTCTGCCTGTTTTTCTGTCAACCCTGCGCAGTCCCAGGACTTTCTGCGGGACCTTGGCGCGCTGCAGGATGAGGTGGTGGCACAGCACTCGATGCATATGCGGGCAGAGGAGGTGCGGAGTGCTGCCCTGCCCTGATCCTGCTGCTGCTGCTGCTGCTGCTTTATTGTGCACAAACAGCTGGGGTGCTAGCCTTCCCAATTGTGTTTGTTCGGAAGGCTGTTTTTGTTTGCGCTGCTGCACTGCCTAGCCTTCCCAATTGTGTTGGTTCGGAAGGCTGGGCTTTTGCGCTGCCGCCGCTGCCCAGCCTTCCCAAT
>VIYQ01003771.1:0-11200 GCA_009928355.1 Chlorella sp. CH2018 | reverse complement strand
GCCGCCCCCCGCACCGGCTCATCAAGGCTGCTGCGAGGTGGGTCCAGGCACGCAAGCGGCCAGCGAGAGCTGGTTGGGCCCCCGGCGGCGGCAGGACCACACGCACGGCCGCCGCCACTCCCACCAGCCCGCTTGCACCTCTCCTGCCCTCACACCGCCACTCCCGCCTCCCCCACAGCCCCGCCCTGCAGCTGGCGCTGCGCTGCAGCAAGCTTCCGCCCCACATGGCCAGCACTGGCCGCAAGCGCAAGCACGCGAGCGGCGACGTGCTGCCGCTCGCCGGCGAGGCGCTCGCCCGGGCCATCCTGGCGCTGCCGCCGGAGCCGCAGCCCACTTGCTGCCGCGTGGCGGGCTGCCGGCAGCCGCTGATGCCGGGCTACCACAAGGTGGGCCGCTGGCAAGCCGCCAGGGGGGAGGAGCACCCAGCTTCCCGCCGGCTCTCTATTGTACTGCCGGTGTCCGGTTCTGCCTGGTCCCGGAGCGCCCCCTCTGCCGGATGCCGCTGTGCATCGCCACTAAGCCGCGCCCCCCACATGTGCTCTGCCCTGTTGTGCTGATGCACGCCTGGCCCACCCGCTGCCACACCGCTATGCTGATGCACTGCCGCTCCGCTCGGGCCCCGCTGGTGCAGAAGTATAGGATTTGCCTTGACCACAGCACACGCGAGCAGCTGTGCATCGACGGCCGGACATGCCGCTGGTGCCAGCAGGTGTGAGAGGCTGCATGCCGGCTGCGCTTGCACACCAGCACGTGCGGTGTGTGTGTGGCTGGGGGGCTGTGCGGTGGCATCCCCATCCCGCTGTCCTGACCCGCCCGCGCCAGGTACCGCTTCCCCCTTGCGCCCCCTGGCACGTGCACCCTCCCATGTGCACCCTCCCGGGGGGCGCAACCACCCTAACCCCCCAAGGCCTGGCCCTTGACTGTTGCTGCCCCACGCCATCCACCTCCCCTACCGCAGTGCGGCCGCTTCCACGGGGTGGACGTGTTTGATGCCAAGTATCGCAGCTGCCGCTACAGCCTGGCACGCCACCAGGAGCGGCGCAAGCGCCGGCACGCAGAGGTGGCGGCTCTGGGCAAGAAGCGCCAGCGGGCGGCGAGGCCACAGGAGCGGCAGTCGCTGCCTGGAGAGACGGTCAGCCAGATGAGCAAGGCTGAGAGCCAGGCCCAGCTCCAGTCGGAGCCTCTGCCCCTGCCCCTGCCCCTGCCGGCGCTGGTGCCCCAGGCGGAGCAGGCACAGCAGGCAGCCGCGCCCAAGCCAGCCAAGCCAGCCAAGCAGGCGCCGCGGCGGCAGGTAGGCGCCAAGAAGCAGAACGCCCGCATCAAGCAGGCGCCTGCCGCCTCTGCAGCATCAGCCAGCGAGGCGCAGCAGCTGCCAGCCGAGCAGGAGCAGCGCCTGCCGCATGCACACTCCGGCAAGCGCCCGCGGCAGTCGCCCCCGCCAGCAGTGCCACCGGCCGCCAGCGAGGAGCAGGCCCAGCAGCCCCAACACTCGGATCCTGCACAGCCGGCGACACCGCCCGGCCTGCGCAACATCCATGTGGCCAGCATGGCCAGGGGCCAGCCAGCGGCGGATGCCCTCCCCATGTGCACCACGCCCACTTACGCTGTGGCGGCAGCGCCCCCGCCGCCACCTCAGCGGTCCCTGTGGCCGCTGCTGCAGCAGGCGGCTGAGGTGCCAGACTCCCCGGCAAGGGGCCAGCAGCCGCCTGCAGTGCCGGCCGATGCAGCGTGGGGCCAGCAGTCGGCTCCAGCGCCAGCCTCCCCAGCATGGGGTCAGCAAAAGCCTATGCCACCAGCCTCTGCAGCATGGGGCCAGCAGCCGCCTGCAGCGCCTGCCAGCCCGGCATGGGCCCAGCAGCCATCCGAGCGCAACTGGCTGGTCATCATTGGGGACCAGCGGCTGGCTCCGGCTCAGCCTGCCCAGCTGCCCCCGCAGGTCCTGCTGCCGGCTGCAGCACAGCAGGTGCAGCACGCGCGCAGCGGCAGCGGGGGCTGCAGCGGCAGCACGACTTACTACCCTTGCTACGGACGGGCGGCGGCAGTGCAGGAGCTGCTGCACATGCACACTTCGGTTGCGCAGGAGCAGCTGCCTTGCAGCCCCTTTGTTGAGGTAGCAGCCTGCAGCACCAGCACCCCCGCTGCCCCGCTGTCCCCCCGCATGGCCGGCACGCCTCCCAGCCTGCCGCTATGCGGCAGCGCTGCCGCCAGCGCTTACATAACCATGGCCACTCCACTGTCTCCCACTTGTGGTGGCGGCGGCGGCAACAGCACCGGCTGGACTTCACCTTACTATGGCTCCGGCCTGGCTGCCCTGCCCGGCACGCCCTCTTACTGGCCGGCCGCCACCCCGCCAGCGGTGCCACTGCTGCCTGTGGTCTACAGTGCCAGCTCTAACGCCCTGAACCAAGGGTGGGCCCAGCCGGCTTGGCAGGAGGAGCAGCAGCTGACGCCCCGGTCGGCCACCACCCCGCACGCTGCCGGGCTGCCATTCAGCCAGCAGCCCTGCCAGCTGCCCAGCCTGTCACCCTGCCAGCTGCCCAGCCCGCGAGCTGCACCGCCGCCTGGCCTGCTGCTCAGCCGCCTGCCCAGCCTGCCGTCGCTGCTGCCACAGGCAGCGCTGGATGCGCAGCAGGCGCCGCTGTGGCAGCCGCTGCAGCCCCAGCAGCCCCAGCAGCCCCAGCAGCAGCAGGCACAGCCGCAGCGCCAGTGCTGCTGGGATGCTGACTGGGGGGATGAGGCGCTGATTGCTTCACCCCCGGAGTGCCCGCCCTCCCCAGCCGTCAGCTGGCTGAAGGACTTCTGAGCCGCTCATACCTGCCCGGGTTGACCCCTTAGCACGCCTCCCCAGTACTCAGATCGCTGGCCCCTTGCATGCTGCGCTTCTGAAACGCGGGGTGGCACGTCCCACCATGTGTTTCCTAGCTTTCGCCTTGATTTCGATCATGAACACCCACCGTCCCACCTTGTTCTGCCTTGCCGCCGCCTTGTTGTTGATCTTGAACACCCACCGCCTTCAGCGCTTTCTTCCAACTACTTGTCGTTTCATCAACCGGCGTCTCCCTTTGCACGCCGCACTCGTGACCCCCAGAACGAGCCAACACATTGACACCTCAGCTTGTCAGTGTACGCTTTGGCGGCGTCCTGCAGCCCTGACTTTAATGCACCAACTACCCAGCGATGTTTGCACTGCCCCCTCCTCACATTCGCTCTCACACTCACAACGTTGCGAGTTAACGGTTGAGCGCACGCTCCACTCTTTCCGCAAACTTCTTGAGCCTAGGCCGCTGCGCACGTGCGCACGCGCTGCTTTTCATTCCTCGAAACCGGCAGAATGCGCGCTTCTGCCCTGCTCGTGACAGACCCTTTGCTACTCCCGGACTTTCCGCGACTCGATCATAGCAGCCAAACCCAAACTCCATTTCTGAGTGGCAGACGCAACACACCTTTCACCTGGAATGGTGACCAGCACATGCAACGAACGAACGCCCCTCCAATGACCTGCCGATGGAAGCGCCCCGCCCTGTCTCTCTGATTCATTTCGCCCTCTTCCACAAACCGCGGCTTGCACCTGCATCCACTGCATGGCCCAACCGCCTCCCCGCATGCGACGTGCGACTCACGGAGGCGATGCTGTGGAGCCATCCCCAGACATGTAGCAGTACGCATTACATCCCTCACAAACGATCAAAGCGCCAGGGTGCACGGACTTCAATGGGCAGGATGCCTAGGGTCAGGCTGGATACTGCAGTGAACAAGCAAAGCTGTCGAGGGCATTGCAGCCCACCTCATTTCTGGGGTTGCCGCCAGCTCATCCTCACTACTTGGGCTGGCTCCTCAGAGTCTCCAACTGGAACCGAACATACGCCACCTCCTGCCCGCTGGGCTCCACACGGCACGCCTCGCAGTCGGTGGGCACAAACAGGCTGCCCTGCCTGCCGCTGCCCGTGCCACTGCCGCTGCCGCTGTCGCTGGTGCCATTCGCCACCCTGCGGAAAGTGCTGCTAATTGTGAGCAAGGTGTCGTGCACACCAAGCGCTGGCAGGGCAGGCGGACAGAAAGGTTCCAGGGCGTCAGCCCCAAAGCGGCAGGCCCCTCCCTCACGTGACGCGCTTGTGGCCGCGGTAGCGCACGAGCCAGGGGCGGCGCTCCTCCCCGCCCCCCGCCAGCGGCATGATGTAGTCGTCGGTGCGGAAGCTGCAGGTCAGGGCAGGGCAGTGCCAGCAGCGCATCAAAAGGGTAGTCAATGTCCAGGGATCTGGACTGCATCAGACTGCTTTCAGGCAACAGACTGCTGCCCGGCCTGTTGGGGAAGGGTGTGGTGTGTGACCCACCTGGAGACCAGCCCCTCCCCATCAAAGGTGAACACCCCGCTGACCGTGATGCCACTGTGGGTCAGGACAGCACGTGCCTCTGTCCAGTTGAGAGGGCAAGGGGCACACTGGATCAGCATGCCGGCCATGCTGCACAGCTGGGTCCAGCGGCTGTGCCCAATGAGGTGCCCCGCATGCGCGATCATTGTGCACATGCCATCTCAATGCATCGTTGTCTGCTGCACGTCCCACCCCCGCTGCAGCACCCACCTGACTCGGAGCCAGGCACAGCATCCCACCGCAGGCTGGCGCTGGGCAGCATGGCTTGGGGGCAGCCCGGCGTATCTGCAAAGCGGGGGGCGCAGACAGTGAGCGGTTGAGAAGCGGTGTGCCCCACTGAGCAGCTGCGGCTCTTACGGGGGTCGGCCGCCCTGGCTACCACAGCAATCCAAGATGCTTCCAGGTGCACCCTTCCGTCCGCTGGCACCATGCAGACCAAGCAGAGTTGCTCACCCGCCAGCCAGCGAACCAGCAGCGTTCGGTCCAGTGCGGGCCCATTGGCCGAGTGTGCCGGCAGCCAGCCCCACAGCCGCCAGTCCAGCCGGCCGCTGCCGCGCACCCGGCTGTCAAAGCCTGCGGGTCGAGGGTGTGCTTTGATGGGAGGGTGAGCTGCCTGCCGTCAGGGCGAGCATAGGTCGGCAGCTGAGTGTCGAAAGGAGCGGCCGCTTTGTTGGATTGCATGCAGCAGGCGGTGCCACTAGCGGTGCAGTGCGGCCACTCTGCAAGGGGGTCGGCTGATTGGCGCAGTCTGAGCAGGCCGCACCCCACATGCCGATGAGCGGCTTGAAGGTGCAGCGCGCGCTCCAGTGGAATGCGGGCACCAGGGGGCTGGTGCACTGCGTACAGGTGTCAGGATGTGACCACGGCGGTGATGCCCAGCAGCAGGCATACCGTGTGCACGTGCTACTTGCTTGTAAACCACGCAAGGGCCTGCCTGCGGATGGCCCTCGAAGGGCGGCTGTGCAGAGCAAGCCAGCATGCAAACCTGGGGCGACCAAACCCACCAGCATGACTTTCATGCGCTGCCAGGGGGCGGAGTCTTCTGCGGTGTACTTGAACTGGCCAACTTGGGTGGAGGTCAGTATCCTGCGGCACGCGAGATGACAGGCAGGGCGCCCGCCCGTGGGAGGCTTGAAGGGTTGGGAGTTATGCACCAGTCTGCAGGCGGAAGCAACAGCGCGCTGTACAGCCGGCAACAGACATTCTGCCCTCACTTACGTGTAGTTGCAGCTGGCGGCATCCGCAAGCTGCAGGTAGCGCTGTACGCAGGGCGGCAGCTCGTCGATCGACTGGGGCAGCGCAGCGGTGGGCGTCCCATTGCCAGCGGCGCCGTTGCTGCTGGTGGCGGCGGCGGCCTCAGCTGCCTCCGCACAAAGCTTCGCCAGCAGCCTCCCCTCCAGGCGGTCGAAAGAGCTGCGTAGCCAGCCCATGGCAGGGCTGAAGGGCGGAGGCTCAAACTGGTGCGGCGAGTGGCGGCGGTCAACGCCGGTCAGCGGCGGGAGGCGTTGCGCGGGTCGCCCGCGGGGCGTCCCAGTGGTCGTAATACGTCGATACGGGCCTGAATTGACGCGCAGAGGGCTGGGCGGAACGGTCAAGCTGCGCGCCGCCAGCGGGGCTTTCATGAGGCGCGCCCGACCGTGTCGGGCGTGGCTGAACATCCATCCCCGGTGGAGATCAAGGACTGCAGAGGTGCAAAAACATGGCGCCAAACACCGTTGGGTTGCGAGCAGCCCAGCTCCAAGCGGCGGCAAGGGACTGCGTGGGCCTCGTGCGCGTCATTATAGCTGCATCGGTCAAGCTGATGTGCAAGCTGGCGTGCACCGCGCTAGCAGCGCTCATGCTGGCGGCCGCCGCCGCTGCCGCCGCCGCTGGCGCTGTCGGGCGACGTGCCAGCAGGCAGGCGCCGCAGCCCGCCGAGCAGCAGCGTCTTGCAGCAGTGAGCCAGCTTGCCGCGGAGGAGGAGCAGCAGGGGGAAGCAGTGCCCGAGTCACCCCTCTCGCCGCCGCCCACGCCGGTCGACCTCGTGGCGGCGGCGGCAGCAGCGGCGGCCGCAAAGCAGCAAGTGTCGCCGCAGACAGTGGTGGAGCTGTTGGACCCCGACCGCCCCAGGCTGCTCAACCGCATTCCCTCCGGCACGCACCGCGCCCGGCGTGCCCCGGACATCATCACTCCCTCCATGGCAAGCCTGCAGTGCCGTGCATGTGGAGTGTGCAGCGGATCGCTGCTGCACATGCATGCGGTGCCTGTGCGGTGGCGTGTGCAGCGCACCAGGCCTCCTGCTCAAGCACCGCTGCTTCCCTGCCCCTGCGCTGTGCAGATGAGGACGTACAGCACGCCGTCGCAGCCCGCCACGCCTGTCATCGCAGGAGCGCGGCCGCTGCCCGAGCTGTCGCCGCCTGGGGCGGCAGCGGCGCTTGAGCAGCCCGCTCTGGCCACAGCGCTGGTAAGCAGGGGCGTGGATCGATCGTGTGGTTCTTTTGCGCTCTACCTGCTTTCCCTTGGCATCACGTTCAGGCAGACATCACTGCACCACCCCCTGCCTGCAGCGCAACCGCGGCAAGGCACTGAGCTTTTCATGACCAGCCCAGGGGCCG
Source organism: Chlorella sp. CH2018 (assembly GCA_009928355.1). Lineage (NCBI taxonomy): Eukaryota > Viridiplantae > Chlorophyta > Trebouxiophyceae > Chlorellales > Chlorellaceae > Chlorella > Chlorella sp. CH2018. The sequence goes on along the minus strand of VIYQ01003771.1, from coordinate 4,236 downwards.
CAGGACGGCACCTGGCAGCGCGGGCAGTGCAGCAGGAAGGGGAGCACGGCGCGTCTGCTGATGTGCAGGCTCACTCTTCTCCTGCTGATGAAGCGCAGCTGATCGTGCGCAGTTCCGTCGCCGCACCCGGCGCCTGCGCCCTGGCACGCTGGCGCCCGCGAGGCGCCGCTCGCCAGATTCGTCTTCCTGTTGCTGTTGCGCATTGTACTCGTTCTATTGTTTCCAATATCCACTGTTACACGCACTGGGAGACGCAAAGCAGCACGATGGCCTTGGGCCTGGCCTCTGCTGCTCCAGCCGCCAGCCAGCTGCTCCTTGGCCTTCTGGCTGCAGCCTGGGGCTGGCTGGCCGCCCTGATAGCTGCTTACGAGCGAACAGTGGGCACGCTAGCTGGAGCCCTTGTGGGCGCGCTGCAGGGCGCTGTGACCGCCTGTCTGGTCACTGGTGGGCCGAGCAAGTCCCGAGCGCGCGGAAGGGCAGGGCTGACTAGGCCAGCGGGGCGGGCAGCGGCGGCAGCCGCCGCTGAGCGAGCGCTGCCGGCCGAGCTTCTCACCAAGGGCGCCTCGCTCCCTGCAGCTGGCCGGGTAAGCTTTATGAGCGCAAGCTGACTCGCACACACGATGGAGGCACCAGGCTAGCCAATAGCGCTGTTGTTACCAGCGCCAGTTGAGCCGGAATGCAAACTGCAGGCTCGCGCCTGCTCCCCTTCCTCCCGGCAATGGCCCCAACAGCACATCACACCGGCCTCCCCTCCCCTCCCCCCTCCACTTGCAGCCTGTCGCACCAGCCACACCGCCCCGCGTGCTTTGCATCGCGGCCGCCCCTCCCACCGTGCCGGCCACGGCGCCCCAGCGCACAGCAGGCGCGGCTCGGCAGCCGTCAGCGCCCTCCTCTCGTGCCAACTCAGTTGCTTCGGGCGCCAGCATGTCAGCCGCCAGCCTGCCTTCCTCCCATCCAGTGGCGATGGCCAGCTGGGGCAGCCAGGAGGGACCGCTGTCCCACCCGGTTGATGAAGAGGAGGCGCAGCTCTCTCCCGCAGGGCCTCCCTCCTCCGCCGCCGCCGCTGCGGCAGCAGCCACAGCGGCCGCGCGTGCGCAGCACACGCCAGCGGCTCTGACTGCCGAGGCTGTGAGGGTGGTGTCTGTCACGCCCCTGGGCGGTCCCCGCACGGCTGCCAAGGTGCATGAATGGGCGGGCGGGCGCTGAGCATGCAAGCCGGATTCTTTCGCCTGGCCTGGTGCCGGATGGCCCGGCCAGCCTGAACAGGGGCACCCTGAGGGAGGAGGCGATCAAACTGCAATGTTTCAAGCTAGCCTTGGGATATCTGATCCAATCCGATGCCGTGCTGAGTGGCAACCTTCCAAGTGCCCCCTGCAGGAGGGCAAGAAGAGGCGGGGGCCGCTGGGGCGGGCGCTGCACCGCGTGAAGAAGGCGCTGGCGTGAGTTGCGAGCCTCCAGCTGGTGGACGGCTGAGGAGGCACGCGTGTTGAGGTTCCGGGGACCGCTGATCACCGGGAGGAGCCTCCGCTCAGTTGCGCCGATGCAGCTGGCAATTGGACACGGCTGCAGCAGCGGGCCGGTAGCAGATTGGAACGAGCGGTAAACCGACGCGAACGCTGGTTGCATGCGGCACTAACTAGCAGACCACACTGGGGAAACATGACTTGCCCGTGTTTTACACCATTCGTTTCGATGCTATGTTTTTGACCACCCAACTTTGCATTGTTGTGGGCGGGCTCGCGTGCGAGCCCCATCCCAGTGCACTCTTCCCTGCATTCCTGCATGTTTGGTTAGCAAACTTTGCTCAGCGTTCTTTATCTGACGGGTTTATGCATCGTTAAGGTGATGTGGGAGATCTGGTTGAACAATGAGGCAAGGCTGAAGGGCGCAGCAATGCCTGGGGCGGCAAGGATCTGCGTGGCGCCGGCGGCAGCGTAGCTGCCCTGCAATGCTCTGCAACCCCCCGATCGGAGCGTTCGTCCACCTCCTGTTGCGAGTCCACGCTTCAAGAAGCAGCGGGCGGAGCATGCAGCAAGCCTAGCCTGCGGCAGTGCGAAGCCCTTCCTTGCTCGGAGGATCGGCAGCGCTTGATACTCTACGCAGTACGTCCTGGGAGCTTCGTGAAGCGGTGCAAGCCGTGCGACACGGTGCAAGTGCTGCACCAAGCAGCCGGGGCGAGGCCGGTGCCACCCAGCTAACGGCGAGCGGCAGCCACGCTTGCAAACACAAGGATAGACCGCCATGGGCCTGCTGCAGCGCGCCAAGCGCCTGGCGTCTCGGTGGCTGGGCCGGGGCGGCACCGCCGCCGACCGCAAGGGGAAGGGTGAGCTCCCGCCCGCTGCCGCCGATCTTGCCTGCCCTGCCCTGTCCTGTGCTGGCTGCTGCTGCTGCTGCTGCTGCCGCAGGCTATCCTCCCACAAAGAGCTGCAAACTGTTTCGTGCCCTGCTTTCAACCGCAACAGACGGCAAGAGGGTGGTCCGCCTGGCCCGCCTGCCCACCCGCGTGTTTGCCGACGGCAGCATTGCGCGCGGCGTGGCCGTGGAAGACTTTTACGGCCTTGCCCGCCTGACTGTGCACGAAGCGGAGCTCAGCCTGGACTACAAGCGCGACCCCAACGCAGGTGAGTGGGTGCTGCTTGTGCTACGCGCCAGGAGGCAGAGCGGGCTGCCAGGCTCTTTTGTATGGTACCAGCTGCGGGGCCTGCAGCGGTGCTCGTCAGCCGCTGCGTCCGCTTCTTCGCTGCACATGCATTCACGCGTGGTTTCTAGCGCAATGCAACCGCCCCTCTCCTGCAGGCTCTACTGAGTCGGTGGCCCACCCCTACAACAACCGCACCAAGTACTATGCGGTGCTGAGCGTGGGCCGTCAGACCTTCGCATCCAAGAGAGTGCGGCGGGCGGGGCAGCGGCCGTCCAGCTTGGAGCTGCTCTCCAGCGGCTCGGGGCAGGTCGCCCTCAGTGGCGGCTCGACAGCAGCGGCAGGCGTGGCCAGGAGCAGCGGCTCTGGTGTGGCGGCGGTTGCAGGCAGCGGCGGCTCTGGAACAGCTGGGGTGGCCAGGAGCAGCGGCTCAGGGGCAGCTGCAGTAGCCCTCAGCGGCGGCTCCACCGGACGGCGGCTGCAGGAGGATGGGGTGGCGGTGTTCCGATGGGAAGAGGGCACGGATGTGGTGCTGCAGCGCTCGGGCGCCACGCTGGCACAGATTGCGGTGTATGCTGCGGGCCGCATCGACGGCGCTCTGGGCGACAAGCTGCAGGTGGGCAGAGGGAAGGGCTGGAGGTGGATGTTGGGTGGCAATGGTGCAGAGGGCGCGGCAGACTGCTTGCAGCAAGGAGCTCCCTGCAGGCGGGGCTGCAACCCATGTTTGGCTAGTGTGTGCAAGCCCAGCAACCTGCTGCATGCTTGGCCGCTGTTGTGTGCTGCAGTGCTGGTGCACGCTGGACCTGGCAGCTTACTTCACCGAGGGCTCGCCAGCGGCAGCAACAGCAGGAGCAGCTGAAGCCGAAGCGGAAGCGGCAGCAGGGTTGCCACCGGCAGGGACGGCAGCAGCGGCATCGCAGCTGGCCGCGCAGCGCAGCGGTGAGCAGCCGCAGGGGCAGCAGCAGGGAGAGCAGCAGCAGCCTCCCGCTGTGCTGCTGTCCTCAGGTGCGGCCAGCAGTGAGTCGAGTGAGCTGCAGCTGAGCGCCTCTGAAGAGCAGGAGATGCAGCTGTCTGGCCCGCTGGCTCGGGTGCTGTCTGGGCCCCACTTTGACCACCTGGAGCCGCTGGTCACCATACCAATGGAGCGGCACCCCAGCCTGGTGGGGGAGGAACAGAAGCGGGAGCTGGCGCAGCACGCACAGCAGGTGCAGCAGGCAGTCCAGCAAGCGCAGCAGGTTGTGCTGCACACGGAGCAGGCGCAGCAGCAGACGGCGGCGGCGGCAGAGCAGCAGGCAGCCGCCCCGCCTGCCAGCCCTGCGCCGCGGCCCCTGCCGCGCAGCGCCTCTTCCCGCATCAGCCGCCGCTCCCTGCCGCGGGCGGGTGGCGGCGAGGTGCTGCAAGATGCGTGGCTGCCCCTGGTGGACCCTGGGAACGACTCCAAGGTGTGCGGCCGCGTGCGTGTGAGCGTGCGGGCGACATCCATTGAGTTGTTGGAGCAGCAGCTGTGGCGCCGCCTGCTGCCCATCATGGACCTGAATGGGGATGGGCTGCTCACGCGCGACGAGTTTGGCTCCCTGCTGGAGGTGCGGCTGCGGCTG
>VIYQ01003759.1:0-26941 GCA_009928355.1 Chlorella sp. CH2018 | reverse complement strand
CCCAAGCAGCACCAGCAGTCCCTGGCGCCGCACCCGAGTATCCCACGCCCTGCGAGGAGGCCTCCCCAGCCAGCGGGCCGTAGGAGCGGCTGGACCAGGATGGGCGGCGCATGAGGGCGGTGCTGGTAGGCACTTCCCGCCCGGACACCGAGCCGCCACTACTGGGGCTGAAACCGCTGGTGCCGCCGCTGCCGTTACTGGTGCCAGCTGCAGCTGCACCATGAGTGCCTGCCGCGGTACGCTGCGCTGCCTGCTGGGCTGCTAGTGCTGCGGCCGCTGCCTGGTGTGGCACACTGGCGCCGCCCCCGCCGCCGCCGCTACTGGAGGGGGTGCGCAGGTGGCCGGTGCGGGGGCTGGTTCGCTCCAGCCGTGCCACAGACTCCAGCGGGCCTCGCATCCCAAAGCTGGACACCGACTGAGCAGAAGGCGTGAAGGCAAAGGGCAGCTGCGGGCTGCAGCTGGTGGGGTACAGGGAGGAGGCGGCACTGCCGCTGCTCTCAGAGTCAAGGGTGCCGGAAATGAGCGGCAGGCGGGCCGTGGGCGGCGATGGTGACGCAGGTGCCTCTGCGCCGCTGCCGCCACGTGCTGCTGCTGCCTGGGAGCTGTCCTCCCCAGGTGCGGCCTGCCTGCTGCCCGCCGCATGCCGCATGTGGGACACTGCTGGCGCGGACAGCGGCTTGCGCATGGCGGCTGCATGCTGCAGCGCCCACAGGTCGTTTGAAGACCGCAAGCGGCGGCCCTGACCTGCACCGCTGCCGCCACACAGCGCACCGCGCCCTGGGATGCTCATTGGTGCGCTGCACTGCCGTGAGCTGCCTGGTGCGCTGCCACTGCCGAGGCTGCCGCCCTCGCTCCCACCCTCCCGCTCTTCAGCTGCTGCCGCGCTGGACAGTAGCGCCCCGCGGCCAGCAGAGCCGCTGCCGCTGGGCAGGGGCGCTCCACTGCTGCCGGCTGGCTGCCGGCCCGCAGGCGCCGCCATTGGTGCGCTGGTGGGTGCCGTTGCGCGCGGCGGCTTGGCTAGGGGAGGCCGGCCGCTGGGCGAGCCCACAGCAAACTTGCTGGCTGAGCTGGACAGCTGGCGCAGCATGGCTGGCAGGGACACCTGCATGTGGAAACAGAAGCAGAACGCAGTGGTGTCAGCTGCAGCAGGCAAGCGCGAGACGGTAATGCCTGGCAATGAACAGCACAGGGGCGTGTATAACTAATCCCGCTTCGGGCTTGGGTAGGCAGCCCAGAAGGTTGCGGCAGGCACGCACCGGCTGTGGCGCAGAGCCGTAGGCCGGCTCGCCGCGTGCCGACACTGGGGAAGGCAGCTCGCTGGAGGGGCTCTGACTGAGCACGCCACGGTGCGGCGACTGCGAGGCGCGCAGGCTGGTGCTCCAGCTGCGGCGAATGGGCCGCCCGCCGCCCGCTGCCGGGCTGCTGCCTGGCTGCACCTGCTGCAGCGCGCCGCTGGGTGAGGTGGACAGCGGCAGCGGTGGTACGCTGGCCTGGCGGGGCGAGGGAACCGCCCCGGCCTGCCCAGGGAAGGCAGACGCCGACATAGCATGGCGCAGCGGGGCAGCGTCGCCCTCGCCACCGCCGCTGCCGCTGTTGCCTAGGTAATCCGCTATGATCTGGGGCAGCGGCGGCGGGCTGGTGGTCTGCTCCAGAATGGTCACAGTGCTGGCGGGCTGGTAGTCCACTGAGATGCGGAACTGGCCATAGGGCGTGTCCACGCCGCCAAAGCGGAAGGACTGCAGGCGGCGGCTGCCGCTCGCGCTGCCCGCCCGCCCTGGCAGTGTGCTGTGCAGGCGGTAGCCCAGCGTGAAGTTGGCGCCGCGCTGGCGCTGCGAGGAGAGCAGGACGGGGAGTTGAAGGTTTGGGCTCAAGAGCAGGGCTGGTGGCCAGCGGTCATGGAATGGCTTTATGTGCACCTGCATGCCCTCCACGCATCGTGCCCACATGCCGCAAACCAACCATGCCCACAGCAGCCCCCTCCCTACCTTGCAGGCGCGGTACATGCGGTAGGCGGGCAGCAGGCGCAAGTAGGTGTAGAGGGAGCGCAGCGTGATGACCAGGCGCCTGCGAGGGGGATAGGGGCCATGGCTTGCACGATGAGCGGTTGTGCACGCAGGCAGGCAAGCACAACATGGTATGCAGCCATGGCTGTCAGTTGTACTTGGCAGCTACGAGACAAGCAACAACACGCGTGCAGATGGCGGCAACAGCAAGCCACCCACGCACTTGTAGACGGTGGAGGGGCTGAGGCGGGCGAGCTGGGAGCGCGACAGGTGCGGCGCACCGCCCGCGCCCTCCGGCAGCTGCGGGTAATAGTGCACCACCCAGCGCTCCAGCAGCGTCTCGACTGCGGGCACGGCGGGAAGACGGACATGAATCATGCTGGCGTGAGGGGCGGGGGCAGGACGGGCATGGGATGCAGGGCCCGCCCGAGGTGCGTGGGGCATGAGTGGGCCTCGGCTCGCGGCCCAGACAGGCGTTCCTGACACACACACACCTCGATCCTGCTCCGTGCCAGCTGCTGCGGCTGCTTGAGCACCCCATGGCTGCAGGAAGATCTGCACCAGCCAGGTAGGGGTAAGGAGGGCACCATGGGAGGGCAGCGGGCGGCAGAGGGCGGCGGCGGCAGCGGCGGCAGCCCCAGGGCGGGTGCACCGGCTTGCTGGGGCGCCCAGCCGCCTCCCGGGCGCACCTCCAGCACCAGGGGCAGGCCCGCCTCGCGCCTCCAGCGCTCCAGGGCGGCCGTGGCAGCCGGCTCCACCTCGGGCACCTCCAAATTGAACTGCGGGGCGTGCAAGGCGTCGAGAGGCACTGTCGGGCGCTGCTGGTGGCAGCCGAGGCGCGCCAGGCCAGCACCACAAGCGTTGCTCGAGACCTACCCAGGCCCGTTTGTGCGGCTGGGGCGCCTCCCGCCGCTTGCCGCTGCCCACTGAGATGCGTGCATCCAGGACGACCTCCGCGGCCTTCACGTAGGCCTCCGCTATTACCCTCTCGATGTTGGGGCCGCTCGCAGAGGCCATAGCGAGCACAGGCCGCCCTGGCTGAGAGACTGCCGGGCTCCGAGGAGCCGGCTGGAATGCCCGCTGGGGGGGCCTGCGCCGCAGATGGAGCCCCAGCGGCGCGGCTGGCGCCCGGCGCGCAGCGTGGGCGCCGGCGGATCGAGGGGCAGGTTTTCAGGCGCGGGTGTACCATTTTGCGCGTCGTCCAGGTCACGCAGTGCGCTTCCGTGATGGTCTCAAAGTTGTCAGGAGCCGAGGCCAACACCTTGCAGCGGTTGCAACCCGCTGCAGCGCAGGCAGGAAGCATGGGCGGGGCAAGGCGCCGTAACAGGGCAAGGAGACAGCGCGCCCCACGACGCAGGCAGGACACTGATGGTCGTGCTCCGGCAGGTTCAGACAGCCAGCCTGTAGCACCGGGATGCTCGCCATGCCTTGCCATGATGCAGCGGAGGCCTGCACTGTTCAAATGGCGCTCAGCGCGAACGGTGCTTGCAAAAGCGCCACATGAGCTGCCACAACTGTGTGCATGGTCCGTCCGCCAACTGCATTTAGGCAAGCAGCATGGCTGGTTTGGTGGGACCAGGGAGTTGGAGACTTGTGCGCCTGACCGTCGTGCCGGAAAAGGCGCTGGAGAGAAGCCGCCATCCAGGCAGGTGCGGCAGCAGCTGCCGAGGCACATGGTGTCTGCACATCACGGACTGTGCAGCACTCCAGGTTTCAGTCGCAAGTGCTGTGCATGCTGTTGAACACCCCAGCTTGCAAAGGTTCTGTGGGCCGAATGGCAGCTGGTGGGTACGCTGCGCCTGCTTTGCCAGGTGACCCGCAGTTGACCCTTCGACGTGAGGTCCAGATCCCTTCTTCCTAGAGGCACCTCCCTCGCCAGTAGCATCTGGACACGGTCTTCCCTCCCGCCAGCGACCCTGCAGCCATGACTCTGCTCTCAGCCGCCCGCACCGCCTGCCGCCGCCGGGCAGGCCCAAACCCAAGCCTGCCTGCCGCGCTGGGCGCGATCAGGTGCGCGCCGCGGCGGGCGTGCACGCAGGCGTAACGTTGTGTGCTTTCAAATGGGCGCTGGGGCCGCAGTTTGGGGGGCTTGAGGCGGCGCGCCCGCGCCCAGCTTTCGTAGTCGCAGCCCGTCAGGCCTGTGATTGCCTAGGAATGCTCAGCGTCATAGCAAGCAGATCGCAGATGCTAGCGAGGACACCGGTATGGCTGATAGCTGCCACTCTTGCCGCCGCCGTCGGGCCGGCTGCTCATCCGCTCCTGCGCCCTGCCCCCTGTGCCAGCCGAGCCATGAGCACCAACCCGGAGACCGCAACTGACGTCCATGCGCGCCCGTCCTTCCCCATGATGCGCGCGGAAGCCAGCGTGCCGCCAGAAGAGGTGCGCCGCCGCCAGGCGGGCTGCGGCGCCTGCCGCTCCTTCATGTCCCTTTCCCGGAGCTTGACCCTGACTCTGCCTCGTGCCTCTCATCTTCGCTCTGGCCCGCCCTGCTCTGATTTTCCCCTGCGCAGTACGCCAAGCTGCGCAAGACGTGCCCCGTGAGCAAGGCCAAGCTGTTTGACGGCAGGTGAGGGGCGGGCCTGGTGCAGCAGGATGCAGGCAATAGCGGTGGCCGCACCGAACATTGACACCTGGCGCTTCGCCTCCTGCCGCACGCTAACTCCTTGGTTAACCCTTTACATGCGCCCTGACTGCCCCTGCCCGCCCATTCCATTGCCTGCCCCTGCTTGCAGCGACATCTGGCTGATCACCAAGCACCGCGACCTGGTGGATGCACTGCGCGACCAGCGCTTCTCCAAGGCAAGCAAGAAGGCTGCGCCGCTGTGGGCATGGTAGTTTGGTCATAGCAAGCGTGTGCGCTCCCATGCTGCCCAGTATGCCCGAAAGGCCGCCTGTGTACGCCCTGGCCAGCCAGCGCCCCTCCCTGCTCCTGCACCGCCATGATCGGCAGGTGCGCACGCACAGCAACTTCCCCGAGCTGGTGGAAGGTGAGAGCTGGCTGCTGGATGCCATCCAGTGCTGCCTGCAGCCGTGGGAGTGCCAGAGGCTGCTGAGGTGTTGCCGCAGCCTCCCCTCTTGTGCTGCCGACATGTGCCTACTCCGGCCGCCTCCCCACTCCTGCCACCCAGGCGCCAAGGCTGCTGTGGAGGGGCGCGAGCCCACCTTTGTGGACAGTGAGTGGCCTGGCACAGCGCACGGCGGTGGCGCCTTGTGGCTCAAGATGCTTGCGTGCGCCAGCGCTCCCTGCATGTGCAGCTGTTGGAAGCTCCTTCACCTGCTGAGTTGTCACTTTACACGAATCATTCCATAAATCGTGCTGCCCACCTGCCCGTCTCCCCTCCTCAGTGGACCCGCCCGACTGGACCCGCTTCCGAGGCATGTTTGAGCGCTGGTTCGCTGGCGGGTGAGCTGGTGTGAGTGTGTGGCTTGGGGCCTGGGCTGGCGACCATGCGTGTCTTGCGAAGGTGAGTCACCTTGGGGTGCACATGCATGCCTCAGCCTGTGCCACCCCTGCATGCGCCCCATGCCGCTGCATGCACGCTAACCATGCCACGCCCTTGGCATCATTCTCGACGCCAACGCCACACATCAATGCTGGCTGGGTGTGCAGGTATGTGGAGAAGCTGCGCCCCACCATCCGCGGGCACGTCAAGGAGGTGCGGTGCTTGCAACAGGCCCCTGCGCGGTCCCAACCCCGGGTGCCTAGTACAGCAGGCTGTCATCGGTGGGCAGCCCTACGAATTGTGCTAGCTGCCCGTTCTCAGCATGAATGCGCATGTGACCGTATGATCCGCCCGACCAAACCTGCCTGCCTGCAGCTGCTGGACGGCATGCAGCGCGCATCCAAGCCCGTTGACCTGCACGAGGCCTTCTCCCTGCCCGTGGCCTTCAAGGTGGGACAGAGTTTATTTAAAGCGCTTGGCCAGTGTGAGCTGCAATGAACGCCTGGACAGCTGACGCTGCAATGAAGGTGCTGCCACCACAAGCCAGCTGGCAGTGCACATCAGGCGCAGCATGGGACCGAGCGCTCGCACGCCATTTGACGCCTTTTGTGTGCCTCCTCCTGCCTGTGCCAGACAATCTACGGTATTCTGGGCATCCCCTTCAAGGTTTGGCAACATCTTGAACAATTAGGGGGTCGGATGTGTTGTACAGAATGCATTCTGCCGGCTGGCAACAGCGGCTGAGCCGGCTTGCTTGCCGGCTGCTTTCCAGGTGATCAGTGCCAGCGCCCGCTCCCGTGCCACCTTGCACACTATGCATTCTGCCTGTCACAACCCAACTGCCTGCCTCCACAGGACTTTGAGTTCCTGTCCAACAACATCGCGATGCGGTCCAGCGGCAGCTCAACCGCGCGCGACGCTGCCGCTGCGCAGCAGGAGCTGGTGGACTACATGGACAAGTGAGCGACTCCCATGCAGCGGTTGACCCGTTGGAAGCGCTTTGCAGCGCGCTGATGGCCAGATGTGCCCCGCCTCTTGCGTGCACATCTGTGCTGCTACCACTGGTACCTGTCCAAGGGCGTCATCCCCTGCCGGCTGCCACCCCTGCAGCCTGGTGAAGGAGAAGGAGCGCAACCCGGGCGATGACATGCTGAGCGAGGTGGGGGCACATCGGCATGGCAAGGATGGTCCAGTGGCGCAGGCTCGCGCGTCGCTTCCTAATGCGCATCGTCGGCAGTAAGCTTGCTCTGCTCCTTCTTCCTACGCCAATCACAGATTGTGAAGAACGACCTGCGCAACGGCAACATCAGCCGCGACCAGCTGATTGCCCACTCCTTCCTGCTGGTGGTGCGCTGCTGACACATAGGGCACAGCCTGCAGTCGGGCAGCTTGACATGCAGAAGCATGTGTGGGGCTACCATGCTCTGCGGGGCTGCCGTGCTCTGTTGCGGCACCAGGCATGACTGCTTTTGCGGAGATGGCTCCCCACTGCGCCCTACAGAGCCTGCCCGCCATCAACACTTCCTGCCACTCTTACTCCCGCCTCTATCCGCAGGTGGCGGGCAACGCCACCGTGGCCTCCATGATCAAGTGAGCTGACTGCCTTGTTCAACACTGTGGCCCAAAGTACAGCCTGGACGTGTTGCATGGTCCAGTGTGCACATGGCCTGTGCACTGCGTTGTGCCAGCCCTGCTGTCTGCCACTGCCCTTCATCCCCTCCTGCACTCGCAGCCTGGGCGTGGTGGAGCTGCTGGCCAACCCCGACCAGGCACGCTGCGGTAGCAAGCCCCGCCCGTGCTTGGGCTGCTTGAGAGCAGGCGCTCTTGGCTTGAGGGTGCGGAGGGCCAGAGTGCCCTGGGCAGCCACTCACTCCGACCCCTGTGCTCAACCCTGCTGTTCTGGCCTCTGCTGCCCCCCACGCTCTCCTCTTCCACAGCTGGCGGCCTTCAAGGAGAACCCCGAGGCGCGCGCCCCCGGCCTGGCCCTGGAGGTGAGTTCTTCCTTGCTGAAGATGCGACACAGAGGATGCGACGCACCAATTTTTGGGGTGGCCTCAGTTCACCCGCATGATGCTGCTGGGCGGAGTGCATGCGTTGGGGTGGGCGGGGACAGCAGCAGCGGGCGGCCTACCACCGCCCTGCATGTGCAGCTGCCGACTGGTGCTCCCCAACCCGGACCCACTCCAAATGCGCAGATCTGCCGCTACCACTCTGCATCGGCCCTGGCCCTGCGCCGCGTGGCGCTGGAGGATGTGCAGGTGGGGAGGGCTGGCCCAAACAATCCTGCTGGCTGTGCTCACGGCACGCCCCCTCATGCGTGGTGTCATCACAGTCGCCTGCTCCCCAGCGCACCTGTGCTGCCTGACTCTCGATACTGCTTCTGAAAGTCAAGCCGAGGCAGCTCATGATGCGCTCCCGCATGCTTGCGACTGCCTGACACGCGCAGCTGGGCGGGCAGACCATTCGCAAGAACGAGGGCATCATCGCGCTCAACATGAGCGGTGAGTCGGGGCGCTTGCTTTGTTGGCGGACAGCGGTTTGCACAGCTAAGCCGCCGCCCAGCTGAGCAAGCTGCTAGCCTCCTCACTTACTCACTTCCCTGTTCGCTTTGACTTTCCTTTATTTGCAGCCAACCGCGATGAGGATGTGTTCCGCAACGCCGACAAGTTTGACATCCGCCGCCCCGAGGTGGGGGAGCAGGTGGCCTACGGCGCCGGCATCCACCGCTGGTGAGGCGGGGAGGGAGCAGCAGCCGCGCGGCCAAGAGGCAGGGGCAGTCAATGTGGGGAAGCGGCAGGTGTGTTTGTGTGCCCAGGCAGCTTGCACTGCAGTGCTTCGTGAACACTGAAGGCTAGTTGGTGCCCCTGCCGCTCCCCCCCTGCAGCATTGCCGAGTACCTGGCCCTGGTGGAGCTGCAGGTGGGGGGTGACGCACAATGGGCAGCAGCCTGAAACGCACACTAGGCTGCAGATCTGCTGGCTGACATGTCTGGGGCAGAGCCGCCTGGCCGCTGCTGGTTGTTGGGGTGCTGCAGTTGAGTCCCCCGCGGCCTAAGTGTGCAATGCCTGCCCCACACCTTCAATCCATGTGCTTGACCGCAGGAGGCGTTCAAGGGCCTGTTTGGCCGCTTCCCCAACCTCAAGGTGCGACCCAGCGCGACTGTGAATGGCCTGCCACTTGTCAAGCTGCCTTTGCTCTCAGTCTGTGCCGACATCCTGCAGCGTCCGGGCGTAGGGTGCAGCGCGGCCTTGCGAAGAGTGTGCGCACTCACGTTCCCCACGCCCTTCTGGCCCTGCAGCTGGCTGTGGACGAGAGCGAGCTGTGAGCGGCACTGGGGCTGTAACGGTGTTGGCAGTGGCCAGCGTTGGTCGCGCTTGCTGCCGCTGCGTGCTGCTGTGCCGCTGGCGAGCAATCCTCGCCTCTGCGACAGAGTGCCAGCCTTCCTGACTTTGTTGCCTTCTCCAACCCTCCCAGGGAGTGGAGCGACCCCAAGGCTGACGTGGGCCTCAAGAGCCTGCCCGTCACCTGGTGAAGCAGCTGCCGCAGTTGACGCATTGCATCGGTGGAGCAGCCCCTGTTGCGTAAGCTGGCCCGCTGTGCTGCAGCTCAAGGGGGTTGAGCCTCCAGCTGATCCACGATCGCTCCTCGCCAGTCCGGCTTGCATGAGTACCTGCGTTTGCTTGCAGCCTACCCTATCGTGAGGCTGCCTTTGCATTACCGCCCAGCACCGCGCACCGCACAATGCCCAAGAACTCTCCCAGCCCTATCAGTGCACTGCTTTGTTGTGTCAGGTCGCGTCTTGCCCAAGATCCAAGCCTGACCGCTGCAACCTTGATGCATGTGTTCCTGCTTTTGATCGATTTTTGCTTACCCTTTTGCTGCGGTGGCTCGTTATGCACATTCGGTCAAGACCAAATGCCAATTGCTGCGTGTCAGCCCTGCCGTGCCTTTGCCCTTGTAACAGCATCGGCAGTGCAGTGGAACGCAACAGTGGCTGCCGACTGCTTACAGCAGTGCTCCAACAACACCTGCCAATGTCTGTCAGAAGCGCCAGTGACAGCGATCACCATTCTGTGTTAGTTCCTGCCATGGAGGCATCTGCTTTGTTGCTCCCGCATGATCGGACGGGGGAGCCGTTGGCAGGCGGTAGCGGCAGCGGCAGCGGCGGCAGCGGCATGAGGTCCTTGCAGTGCACCAAGGCCCGATCCGCGCATCCACCAACTCCTGCATATACCTGCATTGCAATTGTCGGAGGCCCAGGCCCTGCAGCGCGCTTATGTCGCCGCTCCGATAGCGCTCGAACCACAGCGACCTCGCCATGGCGGAGCGGCAGCTGGCAGACATGCTGGCTGTGCCGCTGCAGCGGGCGCGGCAGCTGCTGGCTGAAACTGGAGGGGATTTGGAGAGCGCGGTCGCCCTGCACTTTGCCAACCCCGGAGGGGGGCCGCAGGCGCCCCAGAGCCCCAGGCAAGCGATCCAGAATGGTTGCCCTGCATGCGGGCGCCCGTGCGGCAGCCCAAGCTGCCGCCGCCGCCGCCGCCCCGCGCCGCGGCCCGCTGCCGCCTCACGTTGCATCACCGTCCATGCAGGAGCGAGCTGTGCGCGCTGCTGGGCGGCTCCATCACTCGCAACCAGGCCGGCCAGCTGCTGCGACGCAGCGGCAACAGCATTGCTGCGGCTGCAGACCTTTACTTTGAGGACCCAGCGGCAGCGGGGCCTCCGGGCGGCACAGGCGGTGCAGCGGGAGCGCGAGAGGCAACGCGCCACCGGGGCGACAGCTCGGACCCCATCACCATGAGCGAGGACAGCGAGGCTGAGACCACAGAGGACAGGTGAGGGAAGTGAGCGAGCCCTGGTGAGTGCAGCGTGCGAGGAGTTGTGTGCTGCTGCGCCGCCATTAGGGGTGTTGCATTGTGGTTGAGGGACGGTCTGCCGCCATTTCCTTGCTGCGGCAGCCAAGGCGGCGACTCGCACGAAGGAGAGGAGGAGGAAGAGCAACCAGTTGGCCGGCGAGGCAGCCGGGTGCGCCCTGCTTCCGCCGGTCGAGGTGGCCGCGGCTCCGGCGGGCGCAGCTCCGGCGGGCGGGGAGCCTCGGAGGGGCGCGGCCTGGTGCGCAGCCCGCGGGCCATGCCTGGGGGCGTCCCCTCTGCTGGGAGGCTGGATGCTGGTGTGCCAGGTGGCGTGGGCGAGCTGCTGGCGCGCCTGCTGGGCGGGCCGCTGTTTGGCGGCGAACCAGGGGACGAGGATGAGTCGGACTCCGAGTACGGCGAGAGCGACGAGGATGGCTACGGCTACGGCTACGGCGGCTACGGCTACTCAGAGGAGGAGGAGGAGGACGAGCTGCCACGTGGGTGCTGGGCAGGGCGGTGTCAGGCAGGGTGGCTCTGGCTTGGCACATAGTGCCATGCTACAGTGGCGCTGATGAGGGAGCTTTGCTCGCCTGCGTCATGGTAGCTGCCGCGTTGCGTGACCACCTGCTGCAAACCCTTCCCCCAAGCAGCCTACCATGCCACCCTTTACCCTGCCTTGCAGCCACGCCACGCCTGGGCCCCAAGCTGACGGAGCAGATGCCGGACCTGAACAGCGCGGCAGCAGGCTGGGTGCAGGCCCGCATGCTGCCTGCTGACGCAGCAGAGGCAGCGCCGCAGCAGGCCGGCCCCTCAAATGCCGCCGCTGCCGCAGCAGCTGCAGCTGCTGCGCCCACAGCGCCAGCGCCCGCAGTCGCGCCAGAGCTGCTGCCGCTGCCCCACATGCGGCTGGAGGGCAAGCTCTTCACAGACAATCAAGATTTGGTGCCGGCAGCGGTGGAGCCGGCGCAGCCGCTGCATTGGCCACTCAAGCTGGGCACCGTTGTGCTGCCGCTGGCCACACTGAATGAGGAGAGGCTCAAGGCCGCGGCGGTGAGATGGGGCTGGGCAGTCAGCACTGTTGAGCTGGCCTGGGGTGTAGGTGTGGCTTTGCACTGCCTGGCTGTCGTGCTTGGCTGCCGGGCATGGCACATGGCAGCTGAGGTGCACTGCCGTGTTGCCAGCACCCGATGTATTGCATCATGGTCGCCTTTGCAGGGCAAGCAGCACTGGTCGGCGCTGGAATGGAGCGGCAAGAGCAAGGTGCGGCTGCACCTTGCCAACTGCAGGATGCTGTGGTTGGGATTGCAGCTCTGTTGAACCAAGCGGCTGCCCATTGATTGCATCGGTTGCTCGGAGCCGCAAGCCCCACTGCAGCCAGCTTGCACTTCCTCCGTTTGCAGCTGTTCCACGATTATGTGGGCCCTGGCAACGTGTTCCGGCAGCTGCATCTCAACCGAGGTGAGCATGCGGGACAAAGGCAGTAGGTGCAGGCCACGGCTGCACTGCCTTGCATGATCGCACACACTCCGCTGCTCCTCGACCCCACCATCTCTTGTTCGTAATCTGGCTGCAGTTGCCAAACCGTTGCCGCTGTCTGAGCTGTCGGGCTGGGGCTTCTCGGTGCCGCAGCTGGAGCAGCAGGTGCGTCAGGGCAGCCAGCCTGCACCTGGTGCAAGTTCAGCAGGCAGAGGGCAGTTGTTCCCTGCTTAGTCACAACAGCCGCCAATGCACAGCTGGGGGCGTGCTCTGCTACCTGCTGGCACCCCATGCACACCACCACTGCTGCATTGCCAAGTGGGCGACCCTGATGCGCCGGTGCAGGCCCGCCTGGCGCTGTATGGGCGGGAGAAGGACGACGATGTGCCGCTGGCCAGCGTGCGGGAGGAGCACACTTGGGTGTCAGGTGGGCACTCTCTCCTGCAGAAGATGCTGGCATGCTCTCTGCTACATTGGCTGTGCTGTCTTGCTCGGTTTTGGCGCAGGTCAGTGCCAGCAGATGGTGGGCAAGGGCGTCCCTGCGTCATTCACCGAATTCTGTGCCCTGCTGGCCGCAGAGCTGCTCTACTCGCTGTGGGTGCTGGAGACGGCTGGCATTGCCGACATTCGCTGCCGGCTGGTGGCAGAGCCTGGCCAGCAGGCGCAGCAGGCACAGCAAGCACAGCAGCAGGACCCTGGGCAGCAGCAGCCAGCGCAGCAGCCAGAGCGGCAAGGCTCGCCCAGCCCAGACCCTGCTGACAGCAGCAGCAGCAGCAGCAGCAGCAGCAGCAGCAGCAGCAGCAGGGCGGCAGCGGCGGCGCCCGGGCGCGCAGCCGCAGCAAGGGACGCAGCAAGAGCCGGGAGGCCCCTCCTGCCGCTGATGCGGGCGCAGAGGGCGCTGCTGCCGCTGCCGCAGCAGGCGCAGGGCCCAGCCGGCGGGGGCCCATGCGTGGGCGGGGCGCCGGCGCTGGGCGGGGCAAGAGCAAGAGCCGGAGCAAGAGCCGCAGCGCCACCCCTGCGCCTGCATGTGATGCCCTGCCGCGCGGAGTGCGTGTGGAGATCATGCTCACCCAGAGCCTGCAGCACCAGCTGTGGTAATTCTGGGGAGGGTTGGTTGTGCGGTGCTTGCTGCTGTGCTCGACTCCCACGCTGCCCATCTGCCAGCCGGCTTGGGCTTAGACAGGCTACGTGCCCATTTCTGCTGATTGGGTCTGTGCTAGGATTGAATTGTACCCCTGCCCTGCTGTGCCCCTGCTTCGCACTGCTCAGGTATGATGGCGAGGACGGCGACCTCACCGAGCAGATGGAGGACACGAAGGGCGGGCGCAAGATCACCGCACGCGGCGCGCAGGTGGGGATGTGGCGAGGTGGCGCCTGGGTGTTTGGGTGTTAGTGGGGCTTGAGCTGGCACGTGGGTGGCTGGGTTCGTGAGTCCGAGCCGTTGTGCTTGAGTTGCGATTACTTTTGCCGACAGCAGTCACCCTCCCCGCCTCCACTGCAGGCCAAGTGGACCAAGAACGGCACGGCCCTGGGCCGCATCGTCTCCGCCCTGCTGCACTTTGGCTCCGGCCTCAGCCTGGGGCCCGATGCAGACGGCTTGCTCAACTTGGGGGATGTGCCCGCGCGCGAGTGGCGGGAAGTTGCGGAGCCGCCACCGGCACAGCGGCGCGCCATGTTTGATGTGGCGCGCCTGCTGGACAGCGGTGAGTGAGGGCTGATCGATCCGCGGGATTGGCTGAGTTGGGCATGCAGGGAACTGTGTCAGCCCATCTCTGGTGGAACGCTTGGCAGCAGCAGACCGAGCTGGGTAACCCAACTCAGCTGCCGACATGCCCTCCGCCTGCCCACCCTTTGCCTGCGCAGTGGCATACAAGCGTCAGGGGCTGATGGCACCAGCGCCACAGGGCCTGGCCACCACCCCCAAGCAGTACCAGCTGTCTGGCCTGCAGTGGATGCTCAACCGCGAAGCCAAGGTGGGGGTTGGAGAGGGCTTGCAGTTCTAGTGGCATGCCCCGCTGCATGTCGGCAGGGCCTGCATCATCGTCCAGCTTGCTCCCAGCCATTTCCATCATGCACATGCCACCTGCCTGGCCCAGCGCACACGCACCAACAGCTCATCGCTCCTCTCCCGGTATCCTGCGCACTGCCATAGGGCGATGCGCTGGGGCGCGGCCAGCTGCGCTTGCACCCCGCCTGGCTGCAGCTGGTGGCCGAGGACGGCCAGCTGCTCTACCTGCACCGCCTGCGGTAGGTGGCCGTGGCCAGTGTGGCACCACCTGCAGCTTTGGGAAGGCATGCCATGTGCGAATGGCTTGATGCAGAGGAGCAGGCGCTCTCGAGTGTCCTGCACAGCATCAACCTGCTTCTGCATCCCTTGGCCTCGTTTATCGCCCGCAGGCCGCACGTGGTGTCACCCAACTTCTACTCTGCACCCGTGGGCGGCACATGCGGCGGCTTCCTGGTGCGCGGCTGCTGCCATGCTGTCGCCTGGTGCTGCCGCGCATGCATGGCTTGGCAGGTGGACACACAACTGTTGTGTGGGGGCGTGCAGCCCATGCAGGATTGTCTTGTCACACTGAGTTTGTGTTGGGATGCTTGTCACCCCGTTGTTGTGCAGGTGGATGAGATGGTGAGGGAGAGCAGTTGGGCATGCCATGGCTTCAAGAGGGAGACTTTCAAGGGGGTTGGCAATAACCGGCCTTCCAGTGTGCATTCAAATGCCTGGCCCACAGACTGCACGCTGCCTCCTGCGCTGTGCATTCCTCCTCCTCACTGGTACACCCCAATCCATTCGCCAACCCTCTCACACAGGGCCTGGGCAAGACGCTGCAGACGTTGATGCTGGTGCTGAGCAACCCGCCGCCCGCTGGCTGGGCTGTGAAGCGGCTGGAGGGGCTGACTGCCACCGAAGACTCAGAGGCGGTGCCCATCAAGACCAGCCTGATCGTGATGCCCGCCAACCTGCTGGGACAGGTGAAACAGTTTGGCGGGTTGCAGTGTGGCGATGCTGCACATGGAGGATCACATTAAGGCATCCCATCAGACCGCCGAGGAAGCATCCTTGATGCGCCCGGCTGCTCTATCAACCGTCATTGTGCCTCGACTCCCCTGCCGTAGTGGGCTGAGGAGATTGAGCGGCACGTGCAGCCTGGCCGGCTCAGCTGGGCGCGCTACCTGCCGCCCGGTGCCGCCGCCGCAGCAGCAGCGGGCAATCAGGCAGACGAGGAGGACGGAGAGGTCGCGACGCGCACGCGACGCAGCCGGCGCGTGGCGGCAGCCGGGGGAACGGTGAGGCCAGGGCATGTGTCCCGGGCCTGTGCTCTGGGTTGCACCATGGCAGCATGATTTTCGGCCGTTTCCATCACGTTCCTTGCCGTTTCCCCCACCACTTGCGGTGCTTGTGGTGCTTGTTTCCCTGCACTGCAGGTCAACCTTGCGCGGGGGGACCCGTTGCGCCCCATCCTGTGCCGCACCCCGGACGGCCAGCTCAAGCCCATGCACGAGCTGGACGTGGTGCTCATGTGAGGGTGTGCTGTGCATGAGCTTTGGTGGATCGTTCTAAACAGGCTGTGTAGTTGCATGTGGAACTGGTCAGCTGGGCTGGGTACCAGTGTCTGGCTGAGCCAGCCTATGGGTGACACCCACCTCCCCTTGCTGTAGCCCATTGATCATGTGCACCACTGGCTCCTGACCGGAACCCCTACCCTGATCTGTCTCCCTCCTCTGCCCCAAGCAGGAGCTACGAGCAGCTGCGCGACCAGCTGTATGCCTCGGGCAGCCACACCTCGCTGCTGGCTCAGTTTGGCTTCTGGAGGTGGGCGGAGGTCCCACCTTGTTGCGATTTGTTGAGCGAGATGGCTTCATCATGGCCAGCTTGTGCACTGTTGCCATTGCCTCTAGCTCTGTGGCCACCTGCAAGCCTTCCCTGCCCACCCAACCTCCCTGTTGCTCTCACCTTCACGTCGCAGGGTGGTGCTGGACGAGGCGCAGCTGGTGGCCAACTCCTCCTCGGTGGCCGCGGTCGTGGCTTCCTCCCTGTGGCGCCGCCATGCATGGGTTGTCACTGGCACGTGAGCTTGGCCATGGTGGCCGGGGGCTGGAGATGCTGGTTGTGCAGCAGCCCGGAGGCCTTGCTCGGTTGCCTATCCAGCGGTGTGCACAACCCAGCAGGTTAGCGACAGTCGTGACCAGCAGCATGCCCTGAGCTGCATGCTCGCTCTCACCCTTGTGCAGGCCGATCTCCAACAAGCTGGACGAGATCAAGGGTAGGGCTGGCGCTGCAGCCCCACAGGCTGTGCTCGTCGTGGTGGGGTGACCCGGCTCCCTGCTTTGGCCTTGCAACCCCTGCTGCCTACTGCACATCCGCTCCCTCGCACCGCAGGCCTGCTGGAGTTCCTGGCAGCGGAGCCGTACCACCACGCCCCCGTGTGGCGCGGCCTGCTGCAGAGCAGCTACGAGGCGCAGGCAAGTGCAGGCGGTAGGGCCTCTCTGTTTGGCGGCGCCTCTGAGCCTGCGGCTGAGTTGCTTGCCATGCTTGCTGCCGCATTCCAGGATGTGCTGCTGCGGTTTATCGCATCAGCGTGCACGCACCGATCTGCATGCCGATCGCCAGCTGTCCCATGCCAAACTGCTAGGGCCGTCTATCCCCCAACCCTGCGCAGAGCGTGGGGGGCCTGCTGAGCCTGCGCTCTCTGCTGCGAGGCGTCATGCTGCGCCGCTCCAAGGCGGACGTGGGTGAGTGTGGTGCTCCCTGAATGCCAGCGGCGCCTGGCTGGTCCGCCATGTGCTTGCTTGGGTGGCTAGTGGGCCGGCTGGCTGCCGTGCCTTGCACTGGGAAGACATGCGGCTGGAGTTCTGCTTGCTTTCGCACCACCTTACAACACTGAACTACAACCCAACTTACAACACCAACGCCTGCCCTGGGCGCAGCCGGCGAGCTGGAGCTGCCGCCGTGCACGCGCGAGGACAGATGGGTCTCGCTCTCGTCTGTGGAGCGGCTGTGCTACGAGCAGAGCAAGCGCGCCTTCTGCGATGCAGGCGGGTGCAGGGTGGGAAGGCAACAGGCGGGTGGCACGTGCCTGGTGGTGCGGCAGCTGTGGCGGTAGCGGCGTGGAGGCACGGTTGAACCTTGTATGTTGCTCCATGCCCCTTCTCCTGCGCCGCAGCCTACCAAGTGCAGCAGCAGCAGGGCGCGGGGCAGCACGTGAGTGGGGCGACTGGATGCTTGTGCTTGTGTTTGGGCATCGCTTTTTGCAGGGCCCTGAACCGATGCAACACATTGCACTGTTTCGAACACTGGCCTCCCTATCCTGCTGTGTGCTCCCTTTTTGCAGGCCAGCCGTGTGCGCCACACCAGCAAGGCGGTGGGCCGCGCTCTGGCCGCCTTCACGGGCCTGCGCCAGTCATGCTGCCACCCACAGGTGGGCCTGGGGCGGGGCGGGGTGCTGGGCTGGGGAGCATCGGCGACCCACAGTTCCTTGGGGCACCCTTGCGGCCTTTTTCTTTGGGTTTCACAGCGCATCTCATTGATTCAGCGGCACTATTGCACACATGGCTCATCTGCACCGTGCAGATTGTGCGGCGCATTGTGGATGATGTGCTGGGCAAGGAGCGGAAGAGCATGCGGGACATCATGGGAGCCCTGGTGGTCAAGGTGCGTGCTGTGCAGCGCTGGCCCTGCTGTGCGTGCTATGCCTGAACTGCTGCCTGGTTGTTTCACATTGCGTGCGCCTCATGCCC
The DNA here is from genome assembly GCA_009928355.1 of Chlorella sp. CH2018. NCBI lineage: Eukaryota > Viridiplantae > Chlorophyta > Trebouxiophyceae > Chlorellales > Chlorellaceae > Chlorella > Chlorella sp. CH2018. The sequence continues at coordinate 9,430 of VIYQ01003759.1, read as the reverse complement.
ACTAGCCAGCAGCTGCTATGCCCGGGCTCAAAATTCCCTTTCATCACTGCTCCTCTGCAGGCCTATGGCGAGTGGGACCAGGCGGCCCGCCGGCTGGTGGATGCCAAGCTCATCGAGGCTGCCGTGGCGGCGGGGGTGGGCGCACACCCGGGTGAGGGCCTGCCTGGCCGGCATGCCGGAAGGCTGGGCAGTGGAATGAACAGGCCGCGTGGGTTCCGAGTGTGCTGCTGGCGAAGTGCGCCGTGCTGCTGGCAGTTTGTACGTGGCTCGCTTGACTGCCTGCCTCACGACTCCCGCCTGCCCTTGCCCCCCTTGGCATTCGCCTGTAGAGGAGGCGCTGCGCCCACTGCTGGAACTGATTCTGGCCAACCAGCGGGCGGCATCCAGCACCGACATCCGGGAGCAGGCCAGCAGCAACCGCCGCATGTTTGCAGAGGTGGCTGATGCCGGAGAAGGCAGTGCAGCAGCAGCAGGCGGCAGCGACGATGGCGCTGGCACGTCCGCTGTTGCGGCTGCGCAGATGGCTGGCAATGTGCAGCCAGTGGATGTTGCTGCAGCAGATGACAAGGGCAAAACGCCCATGCTGGCCGAGCCGCCACAGCAGCAGCAGCAGCCCACGAACGGCAGGAAGCGGCGGCGGGAGGGAAGCGAGGGGCCGTCCAGCGCAGCAGCGGCAAGCGGCTCGCAGCAGCAGGACGGCGGCGCAGGGGCAGAGCAGGCTGCCGCGGCAGGCAACGCGGACCAGCAGCTGGCGGAGGCGATGCAAGCAGAGGAGGATGCCGCGGCTGCGGAGCAGCAGCAGCCGCCAACGCAGGTGGGACAGCAGGGCTAGTTGCTCTGGTTTTCTGCATGCGTTGCTCCCTGCATTGCCCAAGTGCCTGCGCGTTTGCTCCCAGCCGCCAACCCTACCCGCGCCCCACCAAATGGCCTCAGGAGGAGAAGGAGGCGACTGCCCGGCTGCGGGCGTGGCGGAAGCTTGAACTGGATGCTCTGGAGCTGTTTGCCCACATGCTGAAGAACATTGGCAGCAAGGCCAAGGGCAAGGCGGGGCGGGGTAAGGGCAAAGGGCAGCAGCAGCAGCAGCAGCAGCAGCAGCAGCAGCAGCAGGCGGCAGCGCCGCCACCCACGAAGCGCCCGCGGCGCGGCGAGGCAGCGGTGGCGGGCACTGCTGATGGCAGCCAGGCAGCGGCAGGAGAGCCGGCAGGCAGCGCGGCAGCTGGGGCGGCTGCGGCTAGCGGCTCGCAGCAGCCAGTGGACAAGGCGGTAGTGCAGGCGCAGGTGGGGTGGGATGAAACACTATGTGGGTGCTGGGAACAGTTTCCGGGTGCTTGCTGCGCCGCTCATCAGCCAGCGCGTGGGCAGCCTGGCAGTTGCCGTCATGGCTGAAAGCCTGCTTTAAATCGGCATGTGTTGTGTCCTCACCACATGCAGCTGGAGAGCACTCTGAGCCAGATCGAGGCCCTGCGCTCCGAGCTGCGCCTGCGCGCCGACGGTCTGGGAGACGGCCAGCTGGTGCGTGGGGCAGGCGTGATGAGCTGGCTGGCTGGCTGGGCCGTGTGTTGCTACGGCCACTTCTGCGGTGGCCTGCGGGCTGTATGCTGCTACGGCCACCGCAGGAAGGCCATCATGTTCGTTGTAATGCCGCATAACCAACTGTTCACACCCACACTTCTTCGATGCCTTGACATACAGATGCGGCGCAGCCGGCGGCGGGCGGGTGTGGACGTGGATGAGGAGGTGTACATCGATGTCAAGGGTGAGGCTGCTGCTGTCACCGACCCGTCTGCCTGAGGGAGCGGCGCAGTAGAAAAGCGCAGTAGATGCTGGCAGCCGAGGCGGCCCTTGCGTTTCGTTTTTTTAAGACTGCACAGTGCATGACATGGCACATGGTGCCTCTCCTCCGCGCTTCCCCCGCAGAGGCGGAGGAGCAGCTGCTGAATGCCAAGGTCATCCTGCGGGGCTACACAGAGACCCTGGCGCGGCGCGACCCTGAGAAGAGTGCTCGCACCACCGTGCGGGCGGCGGAAAAGGAGTGCCAGGACACGTGGCACCACCTGCAGGTCAGCAGCACGTGTGGAGGGTGGATGGCGCTGCTCGGGTCTGGGAGGGCTGCGCATTGTAGCACCGACATGCTCTCCACCCAGTGTCCTCCACCTTTTTTGCTTTCCCTTCGCCCATAAAGAGTAGCTACTGCTCAAATGGTCCCCCCGCTCTCCACTCGCTCCTCTGCAGCACATGCTGAACAAGGAGAGCGCACTGCTGGCGGCTGACAAGGGCAAGGGGCCCGCTGAGGAGGGCGATGGCGTGGCGCAGGGTGATGGCCCCGCCGACCAGGCAAGTGCAGGCAGGCGGGCAGGCGGGCAGTTGTTGTTTCCCATGCCTCCTGTGCCAAGCTACCCTGGAGCTGTAGTGCAAGCGTGGGCAGGGCAGCGGGCCTGCAGTTGTAGCTGCACACTGGGCATCCAATCGCCAGCTGCCGTATCTGCCTACCGACCTTCCTGCCGCAGGCCGCTGGCGATGTGGAGCAGGCCGACCTCAACACCTGCCCCATCTGCCTGGACGACCTGTCCACCCGCACCATCACCTCGTGCGGCCACCACTGTGAGCATGGGCGCAGCTGGTTTGTTGCGTAAACTGGCTACTGGCTGTGATGGTTGTGTGCTGTCCAGAAGCTGTGGATTGCACGTGAGCAGCTTGCTGGTCTGCGGCGCGTCAGTCTGCTCCCTCCTACGAGTGGCACCCCGTATTGAATATCCTGCGGCTGCACCCCCACACGCCCGCCACACCTTTGCAGACTGCCCACCCTGCATCCGGGAGGTGCTAGCGCATGGCAACCGCACATGCCCCATCTGCCGCACCGGTGAGCGGGCGGGGCAGGAAGCCACCGCGCCTCTGTGTTGTGCTGTGCCCACACCCGCAGATGTCCTCTCTGGCCCAGCTGGCATGTCCTGTTCGCATCCACTGCTCCCAGTCGCCCCGCCCCCACTCTCCTGTGCTGCAGCGCTGCGTGAGCAGGACCTGTTTGATGCGGTGAGCGAGGAGGAGGCGCGGCTGAATGCGGCGGTGCGCAGCGCGACCGACGGCGCAAACGCCGACTTTGGCGCCAAGGTGGGGCGGCTGTTGCTGCTTGTTCAGCTGGCAGCTGGCCTTTAGCTGGTGGAGCTTCCTTAACCTTTGTGCATCCCCTCGTAGTCTGCAAGTTGGGGGACTGTGCCCAGCGGGCTCGCAGAGTGGGCTTGCTCTGTTGAACTGAAGCGCCCAGTATCTCCCCTACTCCACTCCCGCCACCGCCAATCACCTGCCCCTGCCCAGGTGTCGGTGCTGCTGTCTGAGCTGGCGGCAATGCGAGCGGCAGACCCTGGTGCCAAGGCCGTGGTGTTCTCCAGCTGGGGACGCCTGCTCAAGCTGGTGGGGGATGCGCTGGACCAGGTGCGAGGGGTTCGTGTGTGGCGCTGGTGGGTAGCGAAGCCGCGTGCAGCTTTGTTGTTGTTGGAAAGGCTGGTGGGCATCTCAAGCTGTGGGGATGCGCCGGACCTGCACGGCTGCCGAGCTTGCGCTACCCTCTGCCCTCCAACCGCCCCTGCGCAGAACGGCGTGCGGCACGCCACGCTGGCGGGCGCCAACCCCGCGCAGCGCGAGGACGCCCTGCACGCCTTCCTGCACGATCCTGACTGTGTGGTGCTCACGGTGAGCCTGCTTGCAATAATTGGGGTGCAGCTCTGGTTGGGGCTGCTGCTTGCGTCTTCGTACCCCAGCCTGCCTTGATTTCAGTCCAGCAGCCAGCACGGCCCGCACGGCTCGTTTGCACCTGCCAAACCCTGCATGCACCTGCTCCCCTGCTCCTCCCTGCCACAGGTGGTCATGTCCACCAGTGGCGGCGCCGCGGGCCTCACCCTCACCGTGGCCCACACTGCCTTCCTGCTGGAGCCCAGCCTCAACCCGGGGCTGGAGGCACAGGCCGCCGCCCGCATCTGCCGCCTGGGTGCGCATGCGCAAGATACCTGCTGTGCTGACCAGTGCGCTGCGCTGCGCTGCGCTGCGCTGCGCTGTGTTACGCTGTTACTGTGCTGCGCTGAGCTGTCCGCACCCTCGTGCGCTGTGCCGGACCACGTTGCTCACCGCCGGAGCCTGCCCATCTCCGCCTCTCTTTGCAGGCCAGACCAAGCCCACGCGCGTGGTGCGCCTGCTGGCCCAGGACTCGGTGGAGAAGCAGGTGCTGGAGGTGAGGCGATTGCTGTTTTTCATCGGTTGTTTGCTTACCTTCTGATTGAGATTGATTGGTACCCAGATGTGTGTGAGGAGCAGGTGCCGGCGTGCTGGGGTCAGTAAAACGTAAGTTGCTTTTGGTGCCTCACATGTCTGCCACTCTTCAACTGTGCAACGTGTTGCTTCGCCAAATGCCATCGAAACACAGCCAGTCCCTCCGACCGTTGCCCTGCCCCCTTGCATTCCCTGCCTCACATCACCCGGAGCAGTTGCAGCGGCGCAAGCTGGAGCGAGGGGATGTGCCCGAGTCTGGTGCCACTGCTCTGGCAGATGTGGACGCCGGCATGCTGCTGCAGGTGCGGGGCTGGTCTGGGTGGTGGTGGGTATGGAGGTGAGCTGAAGCGCGTCCTGTACCTAGCATGCTGGTGAAGGCATTGGCCGGCCCTGGCCGATCACCCCATCTGCCCAGATGGGCCGTGTGAAGCACAGCCGCTGATGCCCTCAACCTCCCACGTTACTGCCCGCTGCTGCAGATTTACGAGGCAGTCAAGTGAGCTGCCCGGGGCGACATTTCATTGGCAACCCAGGAAACGCCTGCTGTGCATCGATTCAATTCTTCACTGCTGCTTTCTGCCTGCATAGTGCTCTGATTACATAATTGCGTGTACACCCCCCGTCAACACCACCAGACAGCAAACATGTGACAACATCAAATCCAGAGAACATGTGGAGACAGCAGGCGCAGCCCAACCACAGCTTGGCTGCAGTTACTGCCCGCCTCACCGCCACTGCCGCCCCGAGCTCTGCCTGCTGCGCCCGCTGCTGACCGCCGGCGCCGCCGGTGCGTTCTCCGTTCCTCCTGTGCAGCTACGCAGCGCCTCCCCAAGGCTCTTAGCCTCCTCCTTGCCTGCCGCTACAGCCTTGAGCGCACCATTTGCCGCCTTGAGAACCGCCCCCAGCGCCTTTTCAGCCTCCGCCCAGCGTGTCTCCAGCTCAGCTGCGCTCTTGGCATGCGCGGCTGCCGAGGCCTGTGCCTCCTGCAACTCCCGAGCCAGGTGTTTGGCACGCTGCTCAGCCGCTTTCAGTGCCGAGGCCTCCTCCTGCAGGGAGGCATGGCATGGGAGATGCAGGGGTGTTTGGTGTGGAGTGCCATGCGCTGACGCAGTGCAGACCACTCACCCATACAGCAAGCAATGCTGATAAACATGCCCACTGCCCTGGCATCACCACTCACCTTGCGCTTGGCCCGCAGCTGCTCCAGCTCCTGCTGCTCGGCTGCCCGGGCTGCCCGCTCCGCAGCCAGCTCCGCCTGCGCCTGCCGCAGCTGCTCCGCCAGAGACGCATTGTCTGCCACTGCAGCATCCAGCCTCTGCTGTACAGCTCCCATCTCAGCCTGGCTGACACCGCCCTGACCCGCCGGCGTAGCTGAGGCCTGCGGCAGCACGGCTGGCGGTGCCGTGGGCGCCGGCGCCGCACTGGCCTCAGTGGGAGGGCTGGTGCCCCGCCGCCCACTGCGCTTCCCTGCTGTCTTGGGCACGGCCGCCGGCTCAGTGGAAGCGTGGTCGCTGGCAGCTGGGGCAGGAGGCTCTGGAGAGACTGATCGCGAGCCCACCACGCCGCTGGCTGCCGCTGGGGGCGGCGCAGGTGCCGCGCTGTCTGGTGCCGGCGTGCTGCCGCGCTGCTGGTGGGCCGCCTGGATGGCGGCGGCGGCCCGGCTCTGCCGGGTGGACACCTTGAGCAGCTGCAGCGACTCGGTGAGCTCATTCAGCTTGCGCCGCTGGGAGTTGGGGGTCATCAGCGCGGCCTTGGCAGCTGCCACTGCGGAGCTGCCCGCCAGTGCCACCTGCAGGGGCGAGGGTGTGGCCCTGGCTGGCTGTGTTGTGGCTGCTGCCTGTGCTGCTCCGGCTGGCTGGCTGGGCGGCTGCGCTGCCGCCGCAGGCATCTTGCCCGCTACTGCTGCTTTGGCCCCGGGCGTGCGGGCAGCATGTTTGCCTGCATGCACGCCTGCCGCGCCACGCTGCTGCTGCTTGGCACTACTCGCTGCCTGCTGCTTATCAGCCTGCTGCTCTTCTTGCTCCGCATCCTGCATCGCCAGCAGCCGCTCGTAATAGGCTGCACACAGGGAGGGCAATGCGCTCTCAGTCATTGTCACAAGAAGCCTGTCTGGCAGGCATACAAAACTGGAGGGCAGCCATGCGTTCCAGCTCAAGCACTCACTCTTGCCATCCCACGACTCCAGCAGCTTCTCACGCAGCGGCCGCTGGTCCCCCCTGCAGCATGGTGAGCAGTGGAAGCACATGGGGTCGGTTGAAGTGTAGCAACGCAGGATGTTGTGCTTATGGCACATGCCACCCGCAGCACTTCCACAAGTATTGTAAAGTACTGCTTGCAAACAGCATGCTCCTGCACACCTGTGCCCTTTCTCTGGCGACTCCTCGCCCACCAGCCCGCTCAGCGCTGCACACATCTCGGCATTCAGAGCTGCCACCTCATCCGCCACAGAGGCATGGCGGGCATGTGGCGCTGGCCGCTCGGCAGGCAGGGCCACCTGCACCTGCAGCAAGGAGGGGGGTCCCAGCCGGCTGTCCTGCTGCTCTGGCTGCACACTGGGCTGGACAAAGCAAGCATGACCCTTGCTTCCTGGCTCCCAGCCTACCTGCTGTGTGGCGGCTACAGACTTGCGGCGCCCCGCTGCTCCCCGCTTCTGCTGCTGCGCCTGCCCTGCTGCGGCCGCCTGCTGCACCTGCTGCTGCTGTGCCTGCCCCCGGCCAGCTGCACCCTCCCTCTCCTCCTCCTCTTCCTCTGCTGCCAGGGAGCGGTCCAGCAGGGAGCGAGCCAAGCCCGGCTCCAGCGCCATCGACTGGTCAACCGCAAGGCTCTTGCGGCGCTGCGCACGCGTCATGCGAGGGCTGGGCGCTGGAGCCTCACGGTTGTATTCCTGTGTGTGGATCAGCAGGGCTGACTGCCAGGGTGAGGGATCATCGTGAACAACAGAAACAACCTGAGAAAGAGCGCGCAGCTGGAGGCAGCTGTGCACACCCTATGGCCTGAGCCGACAGGTGAACAGACGAACAGCGGCTAAGCCCAGCAAGCAGGTAGTCCCACCTGCAGAGTGTGCTCCAGGTCCTTGTCGCTCCCATCAAACCACTCGCCGTACCGCTGCTTGGCCGCTGTGGCAGGCCCCAGGCTCTTGCGCCGCTTCTGCAGTGCCGACAGGGCAGCCAGCTCCCCGCTGTCCTCACCGCTGCAGGCTAGGGAGGAGCGAAAAGGTGTTGCGCCTGCAATGCAAAGCTGCATCACTGCAGGTCCTACTGACAGATGGCTGCGGCCAGTCAGCGGTGCAACTTGCCGCTAATGGTGAAGAGTGACACAACCAGGCTGACCACTCCCCTCCACAAGCAGCAACCCTGCCCCTGCCGCACCTGAGCCCCTTGTGGCTGCCCTCGCCCACGGGTGCCGGTGCCTGCTGCTGGCCAGCCTCCGCGGCAGGGAAGGCAGGGATGAGATGCGGCGACTCGCAGCGCTCTGGGGCTGGCTCCGGCGATGCATCTGGCGGGTGCACGGCAGCCAGCGGTGGCGCTGCTGCGGCGGCTATGGCGGCCTGCGCCTGCGCTGCCCGCGACGGCGCCCGCGGCTGCGGCGCCTTCAGGTTCTGCAGCTTACTGGCCGCCCGGGCCAGCGAGTCATCGGGGCTGTAGATGGGGTTCTCAGCTGTGATGACGTCCAGCCCTCGCCCGCCGCCAAAACTGCCTCCCAGGGCGGCACCTGACGGTGCCCCGGCTGCCGCCCCGCCTGTCGGCGCCGCCGGCCGGCTGCTGCCCAGTGATCCAAAGCCACCACTGGTGCCCAGCAGCCCCGACCGCTTGCTGCGCAGCAGGGCGCCAATGTCTGCAGGTGTGGAGCATAGGTGCTGTTGGGAGCAAGACGGCTGATAGGCCACAAAGGCTTGCAACACTGCAGGCAGGTGCTTCTCCTATATGAAGAGAAGGGGGCGCACCAGGAAGCAGAATAAGAGAGTACTCAACCCACGACTCAATGGCGTGGCCTGCGACTGCTCAGCACCACGCACCAACGGTGGCCTCCGGCTTGGCGCCCCGGCCGGCGGCGCCGCCGCTGCCCTCCTCCTGGCCGCCCGTCTTCAGGCGCCCCGGCGTCTTGGCGCCGCTGCCCATTGCGATCGCCCGCCCCCAGCTGGATCGCGGGCGAGCACGCCAGCGAGCGACAGCCGCCTGTCAGCTGTCCCTTGTTTGGCTTGGGCGGCGGCAGGCGCAGCGCCTGCCCAGTCAGGTTAGCGACGTCAGATGCAAACCAGCTGCTCTGCAACCTGATGGGCAGGGGGCGCAGCATGGGGCCGACTTTTGCTCGGGGCGCATTCCCCATCGCCCCGGCACCTGTGCACGAGGCGCACAGTGCGCTGCACACCCTGCAAAACCGGACACGCTCTCGAGCCGTCACCACCCGCTCTCGAGCCGGGCACGCGACGCTCTGCACACTGGTGTGGCGAGAGGGGCATGGCGCTGTGGTCACAACTAAAGACATCGTCGAGCACTCGGGACGCTATCGGGGCATAGCGAGCACACGGCGCTCGGCCGCACCATTGAGCCGCGCCTCCAGCACTTCCTGAGCCGCTGGGGCCAGCTTGAAGCACCCTGCCAGTGAAGCAGGTGAGCATGATGCAGGCTACAAGGCGCCAGGTCCACTCTGGGCGGTAGGCGCCCACCTGCCGCCGCCGCCGCCGCTGCCGCCGCCGTCCACCCGTGCGCCTTTGCCACCGCCCCCTGCCCCTGCAGCCAGTGGCAACCTTACCTTGGGCAACCCGGCAGGGCAGCCAGCAGCCATGGCGCTCTGGGCAGTGGGCGCGGTCATCAACATCATAGGTGGGTGCTGCCGCTGCTGCCGCCGTACCGCAAGCTGGTGCTGCCCAGTGCTGGCCGGCCTGTCGGGCTGTATGCATGTCCCGCCTGAGCCGCCGTGCTGTCTCACACCGCAGGATCAATTATGATCAACCTGGGCACCAACATCATCAAGCTGGGTCACACGCGCACGGCGGTGCACAAGAACGGCCACAATGGAGAGGCGGCGCCTAAATTACTGCGGGCGCCACGGCTCTGGTGGCGCTACCCTGGAAAGAAAGTGTGGCTGTGGGGCATGTCCATGTTTGTCGTGGGCAACCTGCTCAAGTGAGAAGCGGGGTGGGTGGGGGGAGGTGGGTGGCACGCAGGGA